>LBNU01021961.1:0-40783 GCA_014162995.1 Artemisia annua
GGGGGAAGAAAAGAAGAAATATTCTGTGGCATGGTTGTAAGCAGGAAGTAGGGAAAAAAAATCCGTCAGCCGCTCATGTATTGGAAATGAAACGATACTTGGACCAAATTGGAGAAAATCCGGCTGCGGATATCAAGAAAGCGTATATATTGGTCTCATCTTGCGATTCCCTTAATCAGGATTTGTATGAGTGAGTTTGTACCAACTACAATATGACATTGCAAGGGGAAGACAGTTAGTGAAGTTCATGCAATGCTTATTGGATTTGAAAAGGGTCTTGCTATACCTAAAAAGACACCTACTCCTACACCAGCTGTAATGCGATACAGATATCGGTAGGATCACTAAAGAAGAATAAGCCCAATAAACCGCAACAAGCGATAACAAGGGTAAAGGTTTCTGGAAAGGGTAAACCAAAGCTGTGATTACCAACAGAAGCCTAAGAAGCAAAATCCTCCTTCTAAGAAGAAGGAAAACCCCCCAATAGGATTTGGCTACTTGTCACCACTGCAACACTCCTGGTCATTTGGAAGACGGACCTGTCCCATTATTTCTAGAAGAGTTGCGCCTCCAAAAAAGTAAGAAATGCTGGCAACGTCGCAAGCACTTCAGGTAATGTTTTATGATTGAATTATTTTCTTTTCTCCGTAAGGATAATTCCTGGAATTTATGATACAGGATGTGGTACTCACATTTGTAATACATCGCAGGGACTTAGAGGAGCAAAGAATGCTGGCCTAGTGGGAGAAAAAGATAACTTTACGTAGGAAATGGGATACGTGCAGCAGTTGAAGCCCATAGGGACTTTCGATTTGTTTTAACCTTCGGGTTTGATTCTAGTATTGAATAATTGTCATTACGCACCTTCTATTGTTAGAGTGTCGTTTAAGTTTCTTTGTTATTGGATAATGGTTTGTTCACACATTTAATTAATAATGGAATTAACGGTTTCCTTTAAATATGTTTTTTACTTTTAATCATTCCAATTAAATGGTGTGTTTGAAATTGATATGAGAAAGATTCTATGTCCAATAAAATAATTTATGTAATAGCATCAGCATAAAGAGAGGTCCAAGTCTAACTTGATTTCATCTTATCATTGGCATTGTCGTCCTTGCACATATTGGCAAGGATCGCAATGCAAAAGCGCAACACGATGGGCTTTTGCATAATATCAATGATGGATTCTTTGATAAATGCGAGTCTTGCATATCTGGAAGATGACAAAGGAAACCTTGGTGATAAACCTGAAAGGACCGATGATCTACTTGGAACATAATACACACTGATGTGTGTGGGTCCACTTAGACATGTGTCAAGACAAGGTGCTAGCCTACTTCATAACCTTCCGGATGATTATAGTCGTTATGGTTATGTTTATTTACTTAAACATATAACATGAGTCTTTAACACCTTCAAGGTTTTCCAAAAATGAAGGTAGAATTACAACTCGGTAAGAAGATTAAGGCTCTTCTGATCCGATAGAGGCGGTGAGTATTTAAGCAAAGAGTTTAAAGATTAATTTAGCTTGAGTGTGGTATATCCAGCAACTCACATCTCCTTATACTCCACAACAAAATGGGGTATCTGAAAGGAGAAATCGTGACATTGACTTTGACATGGTGCGATCAATGTTTAATCTTACAACTCTACCCTTATCCCTTTTGGGATTAATGCCTGAAACTGCTATTCATATTGAATATGGTTCCAACAAAAGAAGGTTGATAAAACTCATAATGAATTATGGAAAGGAAAAGCTCCCAACTTTTTCTTACTGTAAAGATCTGGGGATGTGAGGCGTTTGTAACGTGACTCACCCTGATAAAATCAACAGAGATCTGTTAAGTGTATCTTCGTAGGATACCCAAAGGAAACCAAATGGGTTACTACTTCTATTTCCGCACCTGAAAATAAAGTCTTTTTGTGGCTAGGTATGGAAGATTTCCTTAGAAAAGAATCTCAATATCTCAAGAATTAAGTGGAGAGTTTATGATCTAGAAGATGAAGATACATCACCTTCCTGAATACACTAGCTCACTTCCCTGTGGAACCTGAAGTTTAGGTCCTCCCACCTGAAGTGGAAAGTGGTTCCCGTTCGCAGGTCCTTCAAGAGCTGTGAAAGCACCCGAACGCCTATGTCTCAACGTGGAATGTGAGGAGACTATACTAGGGGAATCTTAATGAAACCTACTAAGTTATAAGGCAGCCATGAATAGTCCTGAAAGGAAAATGGAAAAGTGGCTATGAAATGGGGAAATGCAATCCATGAAAGGACAACGATGTCTGGGAAGAAGTAGAGCCCCACCTCCCAAATGCTAAGGTAGTTTGAGGGGAAGTAAATGGCTCTACAAACCTGAAAACGGACAATGGATGGGCATTGTACAACACCTACAAGGCCGTTTGGTAGCTAAAGGCTATACCCAAACATTTGGTGTTGACTATGAGAGACCTTTTCTCCCTGTAAGCTGACATTAGAGCTATTAGGATTCTCTTAGCCATAGCAGCTTACTATGACTATGAGATATGGCAAATGGATGTAAAAACTGCCCTTGCTTAATGGTCGGCTAGATGAAGACATCTAATGTGCGCAAGCTGAAAGGGTTTGTGAATCCAGAATTTCCAAAACCGTGTATCAAGCTTAAAGATCCATTTATGGATTAAAGCAAGCATTCACGGTCAATGAATAAAAGATTTGATGCGGAAATCAAAAGTTTTGGATTTACTCAGAAATCTTGATGAGCCATGTGTATAAACCAAAAGCTAGTGGAGAGTAATGTTACAATTTCCTTATCCTATATGTTTGATGACATAATTAAATTCTAGGAACCATATACCAAGTTTAAAGGAGGTTAAAAATCCTATCTTGGTAAATGCTTTGGCTATGAAGGATTTGGGAGAAGCCAGCATACATCCTTGGAATCAAAATCTACAGAGATAGATCAAAGCGGTTGATTGGATTAAGTCAAAGTGCTTACATTTGACAAAATATTAAAGAGATTTAATATGCAAATTCTAAGAAAGGATATTTGCCAATGCAACCCAGAACAATGGCTTTAAGTAGCAAACTGTGTGCTTCAACACCTGAAGAGGTTGCAATCATGAAGAAAGTCCGTATGCTTCAGCAGTAGGTTTAATCATGTATGCAGTTAGATGCCACAAGACCTTGATGTGGCGTTTGCACAAAATATGACCAGTAGTTAATCACAGAATCCCAGGTGGAAAAGCACTGGCATGCTGTTAAAGGCATTCTTAGTATTTAAGGAATACTCGAGATATGTTTCTAGTGTATGGGGGAAATCCAGAGCAGAACTTGATGTTACAGGTTTAAACTGCGATGCCTCTTTGAAACTGACAAAGATGATACGAATCTCAGACGGGTTTAGTGTCTTCGCCATTAATGGAGGAGCAGTTGACTGGAAGAGCAAGAAGCAGACTACAATTGCTTATGTCTGTTACAGAAGCTAGTATATTGTCATCGGAAGCTGCCAATGGGAAGCTTGTTTGGATTATGGAAATTCATTTCGGGGCTTGGAGTTTGCCGTATATGAATTACCAATTATACATGTATTGTGACAAGTTCAGCCGCAGTTACATTCGCCAATGAAACCTGGAGTTATGGAAGCGCCAAGACACTTTCCTAGAAGATATACTATGTTCCGGATGAAACAAGTTGATATTGGTGAAATCAAACTACTGCAAAATTCACACAGATAACAAATCTAGCTGATCCATTTTAACGAAGGCTTTACCTAAGGAAAAGCTTACTCAACATGCTGATGCGCCATTGGACTTCGTTTATAGCTAGTAGTTCATGTTAAATCTGTGGTTAGTATTTGGATAAAGGATAATTGTAAACATAATTATTCAAATGAAATGAAATATTTGGTTAGTTTATTTCCTATTTATAAATAATTGTATCCTATATTTGCATGTTTAATCCTTGAAATATAACTTTATTATTCCTAATGGTCCGTTGTCGATAATGAAATGGAGTTTATTGGAACTAACTAAGACAAATCTGAGTTTTGGTATATTACTAAGTATATGATCGTTTGGACATGCCAAATTCAACAATGATATTCAATAAAGCGAATAAATTGAATATAGGACAAAATCCCAATTGCATGATTGTACTGTATGGATGTAGTCATTATAGTAAATCATGATATATTTATCCTCAGACTTGAGATACCAGGTAACTACTGTGTATGTAAAGCTCATTTCTGTGAGATAGTCTAAACGCGTATCCCGTAACTTGGTAGTTATAAGGGCTATTTTCCAGAGGTGATGCGAAGTTCATAGGTTATCTCGTAGTTCAATACAGGATTTGGTTCCTTCCAAATTCGTTTTGAAGTTTAATACTGTTTGGGCCGCTCGTAGGATTAAACAAGATGTTTTGGCATGGCCATGCCCAAGGTCTTATCTGAAGCGTTCAGATGATTGGTAATCCTTGATTAATCATTAATAACGAGAAACACATAGTTAATTAGGAATGACTATGATCCATATCCATATTAACATAGTATTAGAATCAAAGGATAAGTATGATGATGATTCAATCAAATGTGGTTTTTTCCAGGAAAACCCATACTCGTGATCGTTCTGGGGACATTGGGTGTTAAGCTAAGACTAACCATTGTCATTATTACATTAAATGTATATCCGAGTGGGAGCCTGTAAGTTTTACGGATAAAAATTAATGAATTGTCCGGACTCGAACACAGACTCCGGGATTGCACCACTTTACGTATGAGTTTCCATAATTAATAATTATTTAATTTGGTTTGAATAATTATTAATTCACGGAAACAAGAACTTAACGGTAACTAAACGACCGTTAAACAAACTAAAGGGACTAGAGTGAACAAGAAGTGAAAAAGGCTTCGGGTTGGGCTTGGGCTCTCCCTTGGCCGGCCACCCTAAGGGTTTGGGGGGGAAGCTTTGTTTCCAAGCTACCCCTAACTCCTATATAAAGAGACCCTCTCTTCTCATTCTTCTTCACACCTTGATTCAGTGAATCAAATCTCTTCTCTTCTTCTTGAGCTATAGAGAATTCGACCAAGGAATCCTCATTAGGAATCCTACTCCCGATTTTGAAAAGGCCTTCTAGTTTAATCTTGTTCGTGAAGAAGCTAGCTTTTCTTATTGAAACGCTTAGTATACGTGTGTGTGAGAACCGAAGTGGTTAGCATACTTTTGCTAACGTAATCTTTGCCCTTTTCGACTTCCCTAGTCGATCCATATAATCCCTCTCCCTAGGGTTTATAAGTTCTCATTCTTGGAAGCTTTTGAGGTACGCATTTCCTTTTATGTTTTGGTATATAATACTTTGTATTTGATCTATTTCCGCTTGCGTACTCTTAGATGTTTATGTGTTTAGTTGTTTTACATTATTCACATATTCCAACAATCACTTGGTAAAAATCATGGAAACAAACCAACCACGACTTTGACACTTGAGACATAACTCGCTATAAGTTCAAATGAAACACCTCATGGGCAAAAAATAAGTGGTGACATTGAAAAATATAGTAATAATTGCCTAAGAAAAAAACCTCACAGAAAACCGAACTCAAATCCATTGCGGGTGCAAATTAAGGTGGGTAGTAGGAAAGTTTGCAAAAGGCCTCATTAGATGAATTGTCCTTCAGTTATATAAAAGGTTTGCATGTTCTACTTTATATTTTAGATTGATTTTTACTGTGGTACACAAGGCAGTCTCATATCTTCGAAATGCACAGATGACCTAGTTGAGAGTCGATACGCATCAGTAACTCGGTAAACCATGTTGTGGTTCACAACCTGTGATAGTATAACACGAAGATGATATCATTAGCATGGCCCAGTTAGTTTTGGTATCACCTTGATTCTAATGTTTTCTCAGGTCATTTTTTTCAGAAGGTATGTTTTATCAATATGGCACAGTATCCCCAGATACACATAATGTCCTTTTATGACAGTGTTCGGAAACAATCTACAATGCTAAAGCGTTTAACATAGATATTTAAAAGGAATAGCAAGATGCTACATCAACATAGCAATTGCTTTGATGCTTTTTTCTAATGACATAGATATTTAAAAGGAATAGCAAGATGCTACGTGATTAATAGTAACAAAGTTTGATGACTGTTCTAATTAAGTCACTCAAACTTTAAATTAATCACAAAAACCATCCAAGTTTCAATATAGTTTCATTATTGTGTAATTGTTAAAAAAATTAAAAACTATATTTAAGATATTCATATGTGCATTGCTTGGTTGTATTGTAACAATAAATAACCACCCCTTAAATTTGACTAACCTCAACCAACTTAATGTACAACCAACTTATACACATATGAAAAGAGATATATGCCATAAAATAATAACCAAGTAAAAAGTGTTTCGTTTTAGGCACTCAAACATAAAAATTATATAATAGTAGAACACTATTGAAACTTTGATTGACTAAAATGGAACACTTTTCAAACTTGATTATTATTTCATAATAAAAAAAAGTTACACTTCTAAGTTGAAACAAAACTCAAAGTTGGCTACTATTTCATGATTTTCCCTTTACTTAATTGCTTAAGTTTATGGTTTCAAGTTATCAAATATTATTACTATTGGGACAGTTATTAAATATTATAGTTTATCGTTCATGAAATAGTAACCAACTATGGTCGGTACCCTTGACCTGGCTTCATTGGTGCTCTACCTTAGGACTCGTGGATTAGGCCCCCGAGGTTAGACAGAAAGACTAAAACATGTAAGTTAGCATAAGTGATCTTCAATATAGTGACCGCGTGGGAAGAGTAGGTTTCACTATGACCTTAGGTTACCGCAGATAAATCGTATAAATTAGTTGACACCACTTTATGCGTGATTGTAACTGATTAGATGGATAAATTGCTTCAAGGATATAGATTGCTGTCATAGAACTAGGTAACTGTGATCACCAGGCCCAGTTTAATATCGATAAGCCTGAGGTCGCTAATATAAATCATTAGGTCATTGCACTTATAAACGGATCAATGAAAATGTAGTAGGATTAATATACTTTTATTGTTTTAGTATTTTAGTTAATCTCAAAAGCAAAACCCTCTTTAAATCTGTAGGAAATTCACTAGGTTAGCTATTAAGTTCATCTACTCCTTGCGAACCATTAGTACTTACCAAACTAGCTAGGATTAATCGGGTACACTAGGTTTTTCATTTGAGATATGTACTCTTTTTTCCTTCATAAAGGTTTTTCTCACTGGCTTTTTCTTGAGAAGGTTTTTTAATGAGGCGGTCTCACTTGGTTATCTTGTGCTCCTTTGTTTCTTATGGCGAGGGGTCTTTGCAACATCTTGGAGTGATTCATGTTAGTTCCAAGAGGAGGTGTCATGGATTTTGACTACATATTATCTTTTGTTATTGGTCATGTAGTAGGCAGTTACTGTTCGTTGTGTTTATGGCGTGTCATAAACATTTTTTTAGTTGTTTATTAAGTTTTTGCATGAAGTTAATGTAATACTTTGTCATATTTCATTTTGTACTTAACTTTTGGTGATTAATACATTTTACTGGAGTAACCGTTTACTAAAAAAAAATCGAATACACTACCCGTCAGTGTTAGGTGCTGTTTTTTTATTAAGAGGCTCTGAATCTGATTCGTACATTTGAATCTGAATCTGAGGCAGAAATGTCTGAATCTGAATCAAATAATATTGTTGTTTTTTTAAGAAAACATCATAATATTTATTAGTTCAACTAAAGGCATTAAAATGGTCTTTTCATGTCTGATCCGTTTAGATGTTTTTACCTCCTCTGTCTGTCTCGAAACTAAAATAAAAAACAAACACACTTAAAGCTCTAATTGACTAAGAACTTTAGACTATTAAGGCTGGGCACAGTGGCCCTGAAAAAGTCGGTCGAGCATGTGTCATGACTGATTTGCAAATCAGTTGCCTCCACTGTGAGGCTAAGGTTGAATATCGGTCGAATTTTGACAAAAGTCCCAATCGGTTGAAAATATAACCGATATTAAATACATGTGTGAACGTTTGAAAGTTAAATACAATCCAAAAATCAAAGTTACCGTTTGACATATTAAAAAAAATTACAAACTTTACCACGTACATCCTATAAATACCAATATCAAACACACTTCCAAACACACAATTTCAAACAACATTTCAAAGAACTTCTCATCCATATTCACCATGTCTTACGAGCTATTGTTTGGTTCTTCGTCTTCCGACGATGATGAAGTTATGAGTGAGTTTACGGAGTTTGTAGAGTTTGGAGTTTGCTTGGAACGCTTATCAAGCATACCAGCCAAAAGTTTCACGAAGGTACATTCCTAGGGATAATGGCGGTGCTCATAATCGTTTAGTGGCGGCATACTTCTCCGAAACTCCGCAGTTCGACGAAAGAACATTCCGTCGGCGGTTCTGAATGAGTCGAGAACTATTCACACAAATTGTTTGAGAGGTAACCGATTATTCTCCTTATTTTCAACAACCTAATGATTGTAGGGGCGTACCTAGTATTAGCCCATTGGTCAAGTGTACTGCGGCCATTCGTCAATTGGGATACACAGCCGTTCCTGATTCTCTTGAGGAGAATCTGGTAGTGGCCACAACAACAGCCCGCGAATGTCTCTGTAAGTTTTTCAATGTTATCATGGAGTTATATGGTGTTGAGTATTTGCGAAAGCCCACGTATTCTGACCTTGAAAGATTATATGCTCATCACGAGCATAAGCATGGGTTTTCTGGGATGATGGGAAGCAATGATTGTACAAGTTGGGAGTGGAGAATTGCCCAAATGGTTTGAGAGGTTGTTATTGCAAAAAGTATGAGTGGTTAGAATTGGGCTTAGTCAGGTGCGGGCCGTCCGCTGTAGAGTTTATGCACTAATCCAAGTAGAGAATGATATTCCCTGCACAATAAAGGTAAACCGTTAGCCTTACCGTGGGGACAGACCCCACGATTAAGCTCCGGCGTGAGAGTAAGTACTCATGTTGTCAGAGGAATATCTGTGTGTTGGGATGAGTGAGAAAGTCATACCTCGAAGTGTTCGGAGCTATAGTGGCCAAGGTGAGACCTGATGATGCTCGAATTATACATATTTTATATAGCGTTATTTGTTAGTTTTTATATGATTTATAAGGACTTTCGATACTTAATTGCATGAAAATACATTTCAGGTCCGATAGACAAAGAACTTCAAGAATCAAGGCAAAATGTACACTTCCGAGATAATCTTATGTTAAAGCCTATTCTAAGTGAAAAGAGCGCCAAGCTTATGTCTAAAGTGCGCCGGTTACGGGGACATATGTAGTCCTACACAAATATAAGTCAATCAAGTCAAATACGGCGATCTTATCTCTATTGTGCGCTAGCCTTCAGCTCTATTAATGACCCTTTGGCGCTAAGTAATCTCTTGAAGCCTGCCGCTATTTATCTCCAAGATCGCCGGCATTCAGTGTGAAGCCCGCCGACCTTTCCTCAAGTGCGGCGTACTTCAGTGCCTGGCCAATCAATCCTTGCCTATAAATAGAGCCCCATTTCGCCTCATTTTGATACACCACTCATCCCAACAACCAACAAAGCTCTGATATCTATTCCATCTCGAACTCCAATCATTGGAGTGATAGAAATAAGTCAAAGTTCTAAAAACGTTGAAATACTCTCTAGATATTAATTGTGGTGATCGCTAGTGACGGTAGCTTCTTCATTACATTAATTCAGAAGTATGTTGATCATTTCATACGAAATTACCACTGTAAGCATGATTACTAAAGCCATGTTAGGCTAAACTCCTTATGGTTGCTTGGATATGTTAATATAATAAAGTGTTTGGTTGTGGTTATGATCTCTTGTTGATTTCTTGTTTATGTTAAGACCTTGCTGTGTTCTAAACTTATCACCATTGTTTATCTCTTTGATTATAATTGCTAATTGGAAAGGGTCGAAAGATTCAAATAGTATTTTTATGGTTTTCAACATATGTCTATGTGTGTTGATCAATTGAAGGAGAAATCGCTTTTGTTATGAAATAAAAAATAGAGTTTTAAACATTGCAACTAATCCTTACACTTGTTAACCACTTGTTTAAGGACTAGTAAACATAAGCCTTGAATCACGACTATTAACTTATGAAATGTTATTTTGACGAGAACAACTAATCATTTGTTGAACTTACTTAACCACTGATATCATTATCATATACCATCACTAAGTTATAGCAACTATCCAAGTAGTCATATTTGTCTCATACTTGAATTTCACAGTAAAACATTTGCATAAGTTTTCTAAATCATCTTGGTTAGCTAATTGATACATAAGAGCAATCTCAGTCCCTGTAGAATGACCTGGTCTTACCAAAACTCTTTGCTATAAACGAGGGTTATACTTTTACCCGTGTGTTTTGTGTATTAAGAAATCGGTAAAATTAGTTTTATAAATTTAAAGCTTTCGAAACACATCAGGACCCTTGTCGGGCAAGGGTTCGGAGCTTAATCGATGTTTTGTGGACATGGATCATTTTTCGGACTGTGGGCTGGTCCGTGAACGTACTTCAGGAGTGTCGTTCAATTCATCCGTAGATGTGCTTGTGCCCTGCTCATGGCTTGGGCGTTTAGTCATACCCAGCTTCGTGGGTTGATTGGGTCNGTGTATTAAGAAATCGGTAAAATTAGTTTTATAAATTTAAAGCTTTCGAAACACATCAGGACCCTTGTCGGGCAAGGGTTCGGAGCTTAATCGATGTTTTGTGGACATGGATCATTTTTCGGACTGTGGGCTGGTCCGTGAACGTACTTCAGGAGTGTCGTTCAATTCATCCGTAGATGTGCTTGTGCCCTGCTCATGGCTTGGGCGTTTAGTCATACCCAGCTTCGTGGGTTGATTGGGTCGGGGCCCAGTTTGTCGTGGGGCTGGAGCCCGGTTTTGCTTGTTGTGGGTCGGAGCCTGGTCTTTCCTGTTGGGCCGGAGCCCTATTCGTGCGTTGGGCCGGAGCCCAGTTGTATAGCATAGTCCAGGTCCAGTAAACCTGCTATCCGTACTATACGTCATCAAGTCCCCCCAGTCTAGTGCGTTCATTGCCCGCGTGCTCTGGTAGCGTGCAGTGAATGTTTCTAGACTAACGTGTTGTCTCATTTGCTTTTAATTCCATAGACTTGTCCGCGACCCATGGTTTTGATCAGCGGTTTGAGGTCGTGGTGGGAATGTGGACCGTTTTTCAACCATTTGGGTTACCACTTAGCTGTCACCCATATCTTTTTACAATTGATCTTGGGCGTTGATCAAATTTTTCTTTGACATGTGTCGTTTATCCGGTTTATCCTTGGGATGGATGTACTGCGGGTATAAGTGCCTGTTTCTCATTTTCATTTTTACTTTTTTATTTTACTCCGTTGTTTTTTAGAAACACTTCTGATTCTTTCTCTTCTTTTACATATTGTTTTCGAGAGGTCATCGTGGTTGAGTTTTGGGATGTTAAGTGTAATCTTTCCCAACGTGATTATGATGCAGTCTTGAGGGACTGTCACGTCCCGTCTGAAGTGCAGCCGGTCCGCCCAGACAAGGGTGCCTGCATTCGTCACCCCCCGAAAGGGAAGATAGGCGTTTATACCCGTCTTTTTGACCATGCTCAATATCGCCTGCCGCTGACGAAGTTTTTCGTCAGCATTCTTGAGCACTATAACATTCATATTTCCCAGCTTCATCCTCTTGGCGCGTCTAGGATTTCTTAATTCGAGATCCTTTGTCGCATATGTGCGGTTGAACCGGAAGTTGTGTTGTTTCGTTATTTTTACATGAAGGTAAAGAAGAGTGGTTGGTTATCCTTTGCTAAACATTCCGAGGGCACATGTTATACGGAAGTGTAGGATTCGTTGAAGGATTGGCAGAACCGGTTGACAGTTTTGCCTGTCCTTTCCTCTGTAGTTTTAATTCTAAGACAACCGTTCCAAGGGATATGCCCCCGGCTGCTGACGAATATGATGCTGTAGATGTTCAAACTCTTATTTCTAACAAGACTCCGTTCCTAAAATTTCCGGAGCCCTTTCTTTGCTGGGCTGGTTTGAGCTGCTACTATTCTTTGGGTGAGGATGTTTATCCCGTCTATTTTTATCAGGGCAAAAGTGAACATACATTTTTTCCCTCCTTTTACACTTCGCGGCTTGCTTTTATCTTGACATCCGTTCTGTTTTTCTTCTTGTATGCAGTGTTAGATATTGTGGATTTGTTCCGTTTGAAGGATCCGCGTCAAGTGGAGGTTTGCGGGAGAGCTCTTCGTGATGGGGAGTCCAAAATTCTTGATGTTGATGTTAGAAGGCTTGTCCCCCTTCATCCAGTTGCCCATGCTATTACTGCTGAAGAGATGTCCGATGATATTAATAACATGTTTGGTGATGGAGGTTCTGGTTTTGGTGCTCCTGTTGTGGATGAGGGTGTTGTGGACTCAAGTAACGTGGGTGTTAATCCTGACGGACAGGTGGTTGGTCTTATTAGACCAGCTGATGTTCTCACTGATCGTAAAGACAAGAGAAAGGCAGCGGATGTGCCACTGATTGCTGGTGAGTCCTCATGTCCTTTGAAGAAACTGAGATTTGATGAGGAGGCTGCGCCTCAGTCCACTGTTGCTGGTAAGTCTTTGGTCGTCATTCAAAGCTTATTGCGTGGTAGTATGTTGGAATGTGAACGTGGGGTTGATCCGTTACCTTTCATTCCTTTTGTTTCTTCTTTTGTGTCAGCTACGCCAGAGCGTGATGCTGATGCGCAGGGTGAAGATAGTGTTGAGGGTCAGCGCCGTTTTATTGGTCCTGTTGAAAGGTTGGTCCTTAGTTCTGATTCTTCGTCTTCTTATAGCAGTCATGGTACTGAAGTAGATTCTCTTTCTAGACCGCAAGCTTTGGTGGCTTTAGCAGGAGTCATAATTGCTCCTTCTAGCATTCCCGGATCCCTTTCGAGAGAGAGGAAAGAGAAGGATAAGAAGAAGAAAAAGAAGAAGCAGAAGGATGTCCCGGAGGATCCTTATGGGAAGATCCGTACTGTCCGGGATATAGGCTCCCGTCAGCTATCAGAGAAGTGTGTTCCGGATTGGACTGTGACATGCGGGTCTTCATTGAGTACGGCATCTGAGTGTCGTGAAATGTTGGATGGTTTTGCTCCTCCCCATGCTTTTGCGTATTTTCGCAATATGCACTTTAACCAGTTTCTAGATTAGTTTAATGTTAATTCTGCTCGTCAAGCTGCTTTTTGCTCGTCACTACGGCTGCGTGCGGAGCGCCTTGCCGCAGAGGAGGAAAAGTTCTCGGCTTTCCGTGATCAACAGAGTGCTGCACTGAGGGCAAAGGATGAAGAAATTAACAGGGTAAGGTCTGATGAGTCTCGTATTTTACATGTTTATACCCCCGATATTACGTGAATTATAGGATAAATAACCTTATTATTAGGACTTTTGGTACTTAATATGAGAATGTATGTGCAGGACAAAGGTTTGGAGGAAAGTAACGAGAAACACACGAGAAGGATGATTTTATGAACATATAAGGAAAAAGACATAGTTTGGACTAAAGCACGCCACTTAAAAGTAGAAAGAGTGCCGCTTACGGGTATCTTTGGTCAACTATATATCTACGAGTCAAACATGAAGTGCGCCGGTTATATATTATATCAGCGCCGGTTTCGCGAAATGAAGCTCGCCGGTTTTACAACAAATGCGCGGCGTACTTCACATGACAGTTATATTTTCTACATTAATAAGCTACTTCAATGATGAGACCGATCATTTGCTTGTCATAACTCTCCAGGGACGTGCTAGGGTTTCATTTACACTATAAATAGAGGCACAATTCGTGGTTCTATATACACCTCAACACAGAATCATCATTTGATCACTAGAAGCAGTTTAGAAGTAGTTTACACCAAAACCACTAGCCTAGTCCGTAGAAACACTTGCAGAAATCAGTTGGAACGTGAGCACATTTGGAGAACTCGGTATAATGACAAATTTATTTGTTTATTTAGTTTACTTTTATACGAATATGGAGTAGTACTTTTATGTTTGTTAGAGGCAACTCTGCCATGAGTTGAATGTGGATTTGTATTATGAATATTGAATTTATCTTATATGTATTTGATATGTTATGGTTTAGACTCCTGTCATATGTCTTGATTGGTCATCATAATTGTTTAAAGGTCGAAAGATGCAATTGTGTTGATTATATTATGAATCCTCTGTCTATAACGAGTCATTGCTATGCTTGTGAGAATTGGATAGTAAAACATATGATAAACTCGACCATAACATGTTTAAGGACTAGTCTCACGTCTAACGGCTTGGTTAGGGTAAATGCATACTTGGTACTTCATACTTGGACCACACTTTATGCACTTTATGTATCTTGGATCATAGGCCGAAAGGAGATTCTTTTACATCAAGTAGATATACTAGTTACATGATCACCAATCATGCTTTACTTCTATACTTTGTCCAAGTACTTTCTATGATACTTATGCTCATTCATCTCATGTGTTTAGCCTTTAACAAACATACTTTTAATATCAATTTGGAAAACATTTCAAAAATTTTAAATTCAACGAAAACGGTTTTAGTGATAAGTGACAATCATTGGAATCTAATTTTGTTATCTTTAGCTAACAATAAGAAACAATTACCTCTCTTGGGACGACCTGGTCTTACCTCAAACCTTTACTATAAACGGGGTTATACTTTACCCATGTGTTTTATGAATGAAGGAAATTGTGAAATTAGTCTTATAAATTTAAAGCTTTCGAAACACATCAAAGTTATTGGTGCCGCTGCCGGGGAGGTTAGATTGAATCATATTGTTAGTTTTGCAAAATAAAATTTACTTAATACCAAGAATTCTTACTAGAATTTAGAAAAATTTCGTTTCTGAGATAAAAAGAGCGCCGGTTTTTCAGACAAAAACCGCCGAACTTATGACACAGTAAAAGAAAAGTTGGATTTGATTTCACAAAACCCCAAAAACATTCTTGTATAATGCTTTTTCCAGATTTTGAGAGCATAAGACTTTTGTTTCACTTGTTTTTACTATCTGAATTACTGCATGAGTATATAATGCACATTAAAATTAAAAATACAAAAATATTTTGTTTTTACTTTTTAATTGTTTGCTTGCAAGTGCTATATTGGATTGCTCTTATGAATGAGATGATAATTGCAATATGTTTTGAACTACTATCTGAATTGAAGAATGATTATATCTCTTGTGAAGAACTGTTAAAACCCAGAAACACGTCGGTGTTATACCTAAACCCGCCGTACTTCTGGAGAATTTCAAATAAAACGGCTAAAAAATCACGTAACCGCCGTACTTTTATTAAAACCCGCCGAACTTTTCTGCACAAATCTTTACAGAAGGCTTGTTTCTTTTCTATGATGATTAAATAGTTGCATATCTTGACATATATTATTTATATGAGATTATTGGAATATGATTATGTGCTTATAACTTATTTGACTAACCTACTAATGTTTCATTTGATGTTTGTGCACATTTTAGCTATGTTAGCCATGGATCATAATAATAGGCTAGGAAAGAGGTTGGAATTTGAGAATAGCTGTGGATGGATTGATGAGTCAAAGAGTATTGGAGAAAACAATGTTTCAGAATATAACACACCCATTTTAGGAACGCAGCGGAATACAACATGGGGTGCTATATATTAGTCACGTTGTACAAATATAGTAAACAACTTTAAAACAAAGTCGTTTTTAAAATTCACATTCGATAATTTATCAGAGTCAACAAGGTCCCAAAAGTTTTTAACATAGTTAAAAGATACATAAGTTTTAGAAGTTTAAAACAATATCGAATGAAAAATTTTATTAAACATGAGCCATCAAGTAGATATCCATTTCTTTGCGCCACCCATCCAAGCTTAAGCCACTTACGGACCTGACAAAATACATGCTAAAAAGTCAACACAAAGGTTGAGTGAATTCATAGAGTTTAATAAGTAATCAGTTGAATACAAGATAATTCAGTTTAAAATACGATGGGCTACGTTGTTATATGCCCATAATTAAGTTGACATCTTAATTATGCTTGGTACATAATTTCTAAATAATTATCAAGACTCAATTTGGTCCAATTATATAAAGTGTTAACCTTTTTATACTTTTTAATGTCAAAGCTGTTAGAATTTTTATATCTTGTTTATCTTAGAAAATTCATTACTCTTAAACCGTAAGTCAAAAGTTTAAGTTCTTTATATCCCTGGAAAGGTATTCATCTGTACTAAAAAGTTTTGTGGGTCCCACTAAGTCAAAAATTATCTAACAGTAGTAAAATTATTAGTTTACCATTACTACTCAGTTCTGAAAATATTAACATCACAACAGTCCCACGAAAAATGCGATAGCTAGAGTTCTACAAGTCCAATTAATTCCCCGTTTGTGGCCATGTTTAAGTTAAGATGTTATCTACAACTTTTATGTTTTGTGTAATAGTGGGTTATTCATAAAAAAAATGACTTTTATAGGATCCAAATCTGTTACTTAGAATATGACATGTTTCACGAAAACATTTTTAGTTTAATCATCGGGTGTCATCACGGGATGCGCCACCCGGGAAAATGACCACAAGACATAAACCTACAACTACATATTTTTACTTTAGGTCCAATGTTTACTGATTAGTGCAGTTAATTCTGTTTTTACCCCTGTTCAGAAATTACTTTTGCATGTCTAGTCCTTTAGTGATTTATAGTGATCTAACCTATGTACCAAGCCTAACCAAGCATGATAACTTATATAATATAGAAATATATCAAGAAATATTAAATTTACAGAAATGAAAATGAAAAGGGAGTGATTGGTTTCCTTACAAAAGTGGATGAACAAGAAAAACAAGATCAATGGACCACTAAACCTAGATTTTTACCACAACACTTGCACCCTTTCTTTCAAATGTTTTGCCCAAATCTTTGACCACCAAAATACTTTGTAAAACCTTGAAAATCACAGCCACTTGACACCTTGGAAGTCTTTAAAAATACTTTTGTAATCGTCCAAATAGAACACCTTAGAAATGATGAGATTTATGTGTTGTTTGAGTGTAATAAATCAAGAACAAGACTAGTGCTTCAAGATCTTTAATCTATGATCAATAATTTAGTGAAAATTTGGATGAAATGTGTGATTTCTATCTGTTTTGGGTCGTTCAAAAAGAGGGAGGGACAAAGAAATGGAAGTTTTGGTGATAATAACTATGTAAGATATGTTTTGTAGTGGTAGCATGCAAAACAAATGTTCCAAGTGTAAAAATAGTAGTTAGATCATGACACCACATCAAATTATAACCACATGGTCGTGGTTTTTGAGTAAGTGGGGGAGGGGATGAGTTATTTTGTGTAGTTTTGGTATATTGTGTGTAGTTTTGGTCCCGGTAGTTGAAAACGTGTAGTTTTTAAGACGCGAAACGTAAAACCGGGTAGTAATAAATGTAAAATGTATAAAAATGTTATCACTTGTCAAAATAACTACTTTTAATATATTAGTTGAGTCGTGGGTTTATCGGAGTGTTTAAACATCGTTAAAACTGAAACCGTGAGTTGAAAAACGCGTTTGGTGACACCAGTTCTTGATAAAAGTGACGTAAACTATAAAAATGAAACGACAAGTATAAAACTCACTTGTAAATATGAAAATAGGTTAAAATGTATAAAATATGTAAAATTATCATAGTCTAAGGTTGGTCATGTTGTTAAAACCATAAAACGTAAATTTAAATCGTGTAAAACGTAAAAGGTGCAAGGTTTACGTAAATTTTGAAAAAGTGAAAAGTGACTTTTAAAAATAGGATTGTAAGGAACCAAAAATGCATAAAAAGTGTAGACTGAACATAGTCTAATCGCGGTTGAATTAATTGAACGTACGCAGATAACTTTCGACGAAGTTAATTAAAAAAATAGAATAGTTAAATAATAAAATATTAAAATTGATGACATGAAAATTTTGAAATGTCACACAGAATCAGACACAGTTGATAGTGGTTTGAAAAATGAGCAGAGAGTACACACCTTTGGAAAAATGGACACCCCAGATTGTTGTTTGAAATTTCTTACACCTTGTTTTGTGGAGGAATTGTATGCCTATGATGCCGTTGCAGACCTTGATTACAATAAAAATTTGCTACACAAGGAGTTTTCTAAAAGGTCGGGAGTGCAATGTGAGAAAAGAGAAGATGACAATGTGGTTGTTACTAAGAAACTCTTAGTAAGTTTGAAAGAAGAGTTGTTCCTGGTAGAGTTCTATGTTAATCCTAATGAAAACGAATGGGAACCTAATGTAATTCTTGGGATACCTTTCCTAAGATTGGATAGAAGTATTGTGGACTTTGCTAATGGTTTACTAACCATTTGGCCTGATGCAACTATGATAGACAATGATTTGCAGAACCTAGATGAGTTACTTGCTGGAATTAGTGAAGATGATTTGCTACCACTTCCCAAACAATGAAAATACACCTACCTTAGACGCACCTGAGTTTTTATGCAAGATGGGAAAAAGTAAGAGATTGAAAAACAAACCCTAACCAATTTATAAAATGAAGTATGGAGATGAAGGACCTTCATTAACCATAAACCAACCCATAACTAGGGAGGAACTTACTAAGGAGGAAATGGAAGCCGATGTGTATGCTAGGATAATGTTGGTGAATGAGAAAAGACCAATTATTGAGACCTTGAAACATGCAGACAGGCACAAAAAGATTTTAGATAGTATCCTCATGGACAGACTTAAGATAGATGGAGAAGTGGAAGATGAGAATGAAGAAGAGGCTGCAGCACATGTTGTTAGAGGGCATAAAGTACTTAGGGAACTTGATGATCCAGGATGTTTCGTGTTTCCAATACGTTTGGAAGGTGACTTGACTTACTATGCCTTGGCTGATACAGGTTCAAACATCAATATGATGCCTTACAAAATTTATGAGTTGCTTGAAAGAGGGAAAGTCAAACCAAAGATTGATAAGATTAGGATGCTTGATATGTCTCAGGCTGAAACAATGGGGAGATTGCTAGATGTTTTATGTCAAGTTAGCACACACACCATCCTAGCCAACTTTTTGCTACTTGATATTCCTATTGACAAGAATATGCCACTTGTTGTTGGAAGAAGTTTCATTCATACTTTAGGATCAATACTTGATACAAGAAAGAAAAGGTTGACAACTTTTGATGGGGTGGTTCACCACCATTTTGAAACTGCAAAGATTAAAAGGAATAAGGAGGATGATAGTGACAGTGAAGATGAGGAGGAATTTACATCAAAAAATGATGAGAATGGTAAGCCTATCTATGGACCTATTCGTCCTAAGTATTATGATTATGAGGACCCCATGGAGAGAGCATTGGCTGAACAAGAGTATCTAAACCCATTTAAGAATTTTTGTGTATGGAAGAAGATTACTACCTTGCTTGGAGCACTACCATTGTCAATTAAGAATACAGATTGGACTCCAAATTACTCAGGAGGTATTACTAAGGGGGAAGGAGATAGGAAATGGCATGTCAACATTAAGATTGTTGATCCATTTGGTAATGGGTTTGAAAGAGGTTTTGAGACTAAGCACACCAAAAGGAAGCCATCTGGTTCCTACAAGCTGGGTGACATCATGTCACCAGAGCATTTCACTGCCTAAACACCAAAGTAACACCCAAAAATAGAGTTGAAACAATGCTCCTTTCTTAATTTTTTATTTCTATGTTATTTTGCAAATTTTGAATAAGTTGTATCTCAAGCTTATGCTTGATGAGTATGCATCTGATAAGAGATGAATGAACAACCTTTGTGAATATTTATATGACTGCTTTAATTGTTAGTTTACTATTTATCAATTTCTAGAAGATCATAGCAATGCTGTAAGAAAAATTGCAGAAATAGTTGCCGCTCTTTTTATTAAGATCGCCGAGTTTTTAACGAGGGAAGCCTTTAGAACTCAAAAACTGAACATTTTCACCTTACGCGCTAAGAAAGAAAAAACACTCAAAAACACACATACAAAAACCGACGGTTTTCCTAACAATCTGAAGATAATTTTCAAACACTTTTTAAGATCAGAATCAAATTTCAAGACAATGAGGGTAAGTTTACACTTGTTTTGATGTTTTGAAAATTTTCTTAGGGTTTTAATGAACGAAAACTTAGGGTTTGCTGTGATATTCTGAATTTTAGATATTTTATGCTTAATTCTATGTTGCTTTACATGATTTTAGAATTTTCCCCTTGATTAGATGTAGAATTATGATCACTTAAGATTTAGGATTTTTCTTTACCCTAATGTGAACAATTGCCTATGTTAGTAGAAAAATGTGATTGATTAAACGTTTGCTTATGAGTTTAGAAGGGAGGATACATGTTTAAGAGTTGCTATATCAATATTTGGAAGAATTTTGACTATGAATGCATGAATTTCTAAGTATATGATGCTTAACTGTTATATGTTGTTCTTCTATGCTTAATTGGATACTTGAGATTGTTTATAAGATTTAAGAGACTTAATAAGGATAGAATTTTGATGCCTTGATGAAGTGAAAATGGTTCTTGAATATAAAACAGAGCACTTGTGTGCAGAGCATAAAAACCGCCGGTCTTGAGGGCCAAGACCGCGGAGCTTTTATAAAAACCGCCGAACATTTTCATAATTTTGAAAATTTTGTCACGTAATCGCCGGTTTTATTCTTAAAACCGCCGCTTTTCTGGAAAAATTTGATCACAGCATACATGGAACTTGCTTAATTGATTATATTTGTGATGCCTATGTGATGAGGATAAAATTGTTACGCTTTTAGGGGGTCATTTAAGCCCTAAATCGTGATTTTATGATCAAATTTTGCCTCAGATCGTTTCTTTTATCATTTTAGGTACTTGGGATGTGATTTCTGGAATATGAAGCATTTTGGAGCTTTTTGGATGTTTTTATGCTCAAGAATGAAGAAAACAAAAAGACCAAGGAAAGTCAGGATTTTACACCTGACGGCGTCAGGCTTTGGATGCTGACGCCGTCACTTGAAGATGAGAGTGGTGGAATTTTACACGTGACGCCCCAGAAAAGAAGTTGGAAGTTTGTACCTGACGGCGTCAGGTACAATGGAAGTGAGGCCGTCTGGCCTTAAGTTAACAAGAGACGTCCCAGAAGACCTTAAAGGTGACGGCGTCAGGAATGAACCTGGCGACGTCAGAAGATATAAAGTGACGACGTCAAAGTATTCTTGCAAGAGAAGAAACCTTAGTGAAACCGCCACAAGTTAATCAAACAATCACAATTTGCGCGCGGAGTAGCTGTCACTGTTTTGGCCTTAAAATCTTCATACAACTTCGGATTTAGGTGATTCAAAAGCCCATGCGAAGAGGACGAAAAGATCTACAATTTGGTAAGAAAATGGTCGTGATGCCCGTCATTTGTTAAAGCTGACGCCGTCAGATCGGGCCGGACAGAAAACTGCCTATAAATACAACCTTATAACTTCACTTTTTGTAAGCCCCAAACCCTAAGTCTGATTCTAGGGTTAGGGTAGGTGTTTTTCCAGCAATTTAGAGGGTTTCAATCACTCCATAAACATCTTGTATTGGTTTGTTGATTCTATCTTAATTATGTCTTCCATTATTATTGTTGCTTGTTCTTCATTGATTATGCTTTGCTAATTCACCTAGTGTTTACCTATGATTGTGTGAAACTTGTATATAATTAATTAGATCTTATTGATTCCTTGTTGATGTTTGTGTCTATCTTCATCAATTAAGGTGTGACAACTTCAATAGATCTAATTAGTTTAGTTTATAATTCTTGTTTCCTATTGTCCCTTGTTTAATTGATTGATTTTACGTTAGGCTTAAGAAAACTGGCCAACTTCCTATATGGTAATATGCTTGAACGTCTTAAGAAACGTCGTCTTGGTTGTGTAAACCGAAGTTATTGGTTGTTTTTAATGCGTAAGTAACTATTAAGGAGGCCGTGGTTAGGATACTAAACGTGTCGCCATAGGAAGAGATAGGAGCTTATAGAGTTGGGGAAGATCGTACACGGCCCCACGAATGGTATTAAGGAAAGCAACCCGTCAGTTACAACAAGGTTAACATTCAATAGGTAGAATTGGATAGCTAGCAAGGAGTAATACATTATAGGTAGATACGCTTCAAATCCCTTGTAGAACCCTAATTCACTTTTCTTGCACATTAGTTTAATTAGTAGCTTTTGGGTTAGTTGATTAGCAACTAATTCCGCCCCTCCTTCCAAAACCAAGATTTTTACTTGCTTTCCATAAAATATAAAAATATAAAAAGAATCATCCCTCGCCCTTAGACCTAATTAGAGTAGTTTTCAATCCTAACAAACACTATTCCCTGTGGAGAACGATCAATCCTCTGGTACTTGCCACTTCACTATACTACATCGGTTAGGTACACTGCCTGGTGGGGATTGCAAGCTTCTCAAGATCCCTTGAGAGGTAAAACATTTTGCGTAGACCGCAATCCACACATCACTATGTTTTCTAACAACTAACGTTGCTTGTTTGTGATTGTGTGAGTAGAACATGGATGGTGAGGGAAGCTCTAATGTTGCATCCAGAACCAGGGGAGCCCTTAAAACACTGAAGAGACAACCTGATGAGCACCCAAATTTGTTATGGAAGGGAGTGAGTAAAGCTGAGAAGAGAACTTTGAATGCAAAACTAAATAAAATTTACTTCAGAAAAATAACTGAGCCTAGGATCATAAGTTGGAGGATTATGAAGGAACTTGGTTGTAATGAGTTTTTGGAGGATATGCTACTTATGAGGAAGGTGTATGGCCATAGGATAGTCACTTCGGAGATGTGGAAAAGAGCTTTGGAGATTAGGGAACCTATTTACATGGAGTGGTGCTTGGAATTTTAGTTCCTTGTCAGTGAAGAAGGAGATATCTGATGAAGATGTGTTGACAGATAAGTTTATGAGGTTTAGGTTAGGAGGAGTTTAGAGATCAGTGACATTGTTGGAGTTTAGTAAGCTTTTAGGAATTCATTCAGAGAAAGAAATGGGAGATGTGAACTTCGATAGATTGGTGTTGGAAGGAGAAAGAACAATAGGGAATTTTGATGCTGATGCATTTTGGAAGGAAATCAGTGGAGAGGATGTTAAAGTCTATAGGAAGAAAAGAGTTTGGAAGATCAGGAACCCAATGTTGCAAGTATTTCATAAGGTGATGGTGAAGTCAGTTTTTCACAGAGCACACTATGAGCAATATGTGCTTGATGAAGATCTTTGGGTACTATATGTATTTGTTAGGGATTATCATCTGTCCTCTTTGAACCTTTCATGGTTAATTGCCCAACATCTTGGAAATGGAGCTGTGATTGCTGGTGGAACTAGTATTTACTCTGGTCACATTGTCACTAGAATTGCAAAGAATTTAGGGTTGTTTAATGAAGAAGATATGAAGTTATTTTGTAGACCAGGGATATGTAAGTCTGTGGAGATAAAGAACTTTTGGTATTTAAGGGATGCTGTGACAGGAAAACTGAATGATTTGCCTGAAGTGTTGGAGATTGAACCAGTAAACATTTGGTAAAGAAGAAGAAGATCAGGAGTGAAAACCGCCGGGGTTGGCTGGAAACACGGCGGGGTTGGATGTTTAAATGACCAGTGTGTTGGTCAGGTTTCATAAACAATTTCAAAAACATGTATCAAACAAATTTATGGTCTGTATTCAGAGTACCTCTGTTGGTACCCACCTAAAACTACTTGAACACTTGCACCACCACCACCACGTCGGCACATGGTTGCCATTTGGAACAATTTGAACAATTCGACTAATACCTATGCTATATATATAAATGCTAACGTAGTATGCCAAGGGCAAACTACCATTTTGTGAAATTGTTTGTTGAATGATGTATGAGTGCAGGAAATGAAAATATGGTCCAAAAGATGGACAAGTACTAGGAGAATTCTCGGGGGATAACAAAGCATACCCGGGAAGTACCATTATCCTTTCGTTTTCCCATTATACTTTGTTTTAAATTATAAAGCATTAGGGACAACGCTTAATTTAAGTATGGGGGGGGGGAAGATAACTTGAAAAATAAAGAAAAACTTATGCTAGTATATGAAAAAATTTAAACCGTTAAAACAAAAATTTAAGAAAAAGCGCCGCTTTTGGCATAAGAACGCCGTAGTTATAAATAAAAACCGACGCACATTCTAGTGATGTACGCCGATTACGGGGGTATATAAAAAGAAATAAAATTAGAAATAACTAAAGAATTTTATAGAAAACGTATCCAAAACAATCATAAGAAGTCTGAATCAGGATTTATGACATTATTTGCACATTTTATGACCATTACCACTATAAATGTGAGGATTTCGAGCCTATTTCGGCATATACCTTCTATGCTTGATTTCTTTGTTTATGAGTGTGCCGATAATTTATGTGATTCTAGAACTTGTATTTGAAATCATTATGAGACCGCAATAAGATCACATTCATGCGATATAAGTATTTTTATATGATAAGAGGCAAAAATTAGGAATTACACCATATATAAGCCACCCATTTTCTAATCGAAACTTAGCCCATTTAACACTCACTTTTAGTGCTATTATCCCCTAGATTCACCCTTCTGAGCCTTGAATTTTCGTTTCTATTTATCCACCAAGAAAATAATCAAGCATATGTTGCTTAGTCGGGAATATGAGAATTGAGGTATATACAAGAAAAAAGTATGGTTGTATACCAATTACGATGAGTATGAAAAGTGCACGCTTTATGTTTGTTATAATGTGGTTGAAAAATTAAAAAAAAAAAAAAAGAAATAAAAAAAAAAGAAATAAAGAAAAAAGGATAAGTAAAAGTATGATTTCCCGACTTAAGTTTTAACAATTATTCCATATATCTACCTTATAACCCTTAAACCAAATAAAATACCTCTTTGATATTGATACTTGGTGCTTACGCCATGTCGGTGAAGTTTTGTTTCTTTTACAAGCATATGGTAAATCTATAAGTTATGACTGAGCTATAAGAGTGAATTACAAACTAAAAACTATCTGTATGAGTGCTTGAGTGAATTTGAAAATATATACACTTTCGTGAGGAGCATGTCATGTTATTCTTGGTTGTCTTGGATACACAACAAATACATATTTGAAACCTATACGAGATTTGGTTTTTGAAAGACATCTTTATTATATGCTTGAGGGCAAGCATTGGTTTAAGTATGGGGGAGTTTGATGAGTCTCGTAGTATACATGTTTATACCCCCGATATTACGTGAATTATAGGATAAATAACTTTATTATTAGGACTTTTGGTACTTAATATGAGAATGTATGTGCAGGACAAAGGTTTGGAGGAAAGTAACGAGAAACACACGAGAAGGATGACTTTATGAACATATAAGAAAAAAGACATAGTTTGGACTAAAGCACGCCGCTTATAAGTAGAAAGAGCGCCGCTTACGGGTATCTTTGGTCAACTATATATCTACGAGTCACACATGAAGTGCGCCGGTTATATATTATATCAGCGCCGGTTTCGCGAAATGAAGCTCGCCGGTTTTACATCAAATGCGTGGCATACTTCACATGATGAGACCGATCATTTGCTTGTCATAACTCTCCAGGGATGTGCTAGGTTTTCATTTGCACTATAAATAGAGGCACAATTCGTGGTTCTATACATACCTCAACACAGAATCATCATTTGATCACTAGAAGCAGTTTAGAAGTGGTTTACACCAAAACCACTAGCCTAGTCCGTAGAAACACTTGGAGAAATCTGTTGGAACGTGAGCACATTTGGAGAACTCGGTATAATGACAACTTTATTTGTTTATTTAGTTTACTTTTATACGAATATGGAGTAGTACTTTTATGTTTGTTAGAGGCAACTCTGCCATGAGCTGAATGTGGATTTGTATTATGAATATTGAATTATGTATTTGATATGTTATGGTTAAGACTCTTGTCATATGTCTTGATTGGTCGTCATAATTGTTTAAAGGTCGAAAGATGCAATTGTGTTGATTATATTATGAATCGTCTGTCTATAACGAGTCATTGCTATGCTTGTGAGAATTGGATAGTAAAACATATGATAAACTCGACCATAACATGTTTAAGGACTAGCCTCATGTCTAACGACTTGGTTAGGGGAAATGCATACTTGGTACTTCATACTTGGACCACACTTTATGCACTTTATGTATCTAGGATCATAGGCCGAAAGGAGATTCTTTTACATCAAGTAGATATACTAGTTTACATGATCACCAATCATGCTTTACTTCTATACTCTGTCCAAGTACTTTCTATGATACTTATGCTCATTCATCTCATGTGTTTAGCCTTTAACAAACATACTTTTAATATGAATTTGGAAAACATTTCAAAAATCTTAAATTCAACGAAAACGGTTTTAGTGATAAGTGACAATCATTGGAATCTAATTTTGTTATCTTTAGCTAACAATAAGAAACAATTACCTCTCTTGGGATGACCTGGTCTTACCTCAAACCTTTACTATAAACGGGGGTTATACTTTACCCATGTGTTTTATGAATTAAGAAAATGGTAAAATTAGTCTTATAAATTTAAAGCTTTCAAAACACATCAAGGTCCGAGGCGTTATTGGCGAGGGACGGAATGGCCGAAGCGGAGCATCTTCGTGCTATACTGAAATCCACTGAGAGTGCTCATTCTTTGGAAGTTACGTCCTTGAAAGCACAGTGTGACAACCCAGAAATTCTGGTCTCCCATATATTTATTCTTTTATACTCTTCGGGAGCATTTACCGTGGCCTAGAACATTTCACGCGAGACTTGGTAATAAAATGAATTAAAACGCGAATATTAGTTAAATCGGGTAACGGAAAGTATAGACATACATATCTATAATCAACTTTAATGGAGAAACGCTTTTAAGACTATTGGAATAACTTTCGTAGGCTCGGGAAATATTTATAACAAGATTTATTGGCCTCGTTCTCGTATCGTTAAAAATATAAAAGAAATGGCAAGAATGGTCCTCGGGGGTGCAATAGGGTTTGTAACTAGTCCACACTAGACCCAATATAGACACCATTATACATCTTCTAGGTTATCAACCCCTCTCTCTCATTTCTCAGCCGCTCACCTCACACCCTTCTCCCTCATCTTTTCCGGCGACAAAAACCGGCCAAACACCCTCCGCCGCCGCGCGTGTCACTTCACCACCACCACCAATATTCACCATTTTTCATTCCCTTCATGTCGAGCTATGATACGTGCCATTTGACCCACTATAACACCTATTTCCTTCGAGTTTAATCCTCGAACCCACCACCACCTTTCTCCTTTTCGTGTTTCTTGATAACAGAAGGGCGAAGGTGGGTTTATCTCAACATTTTGAGGTGCTCGTACCTCGGTTCGATCCTCAAAACCCTCGAATCTTGAAGAGTTACTAAATATAACGAATTAATAATAGTAAAAACAAGAATATAAAGGTTGTTTGGTATCATTTTCATGTGTGTTTGTCTTCGTACAGTCGAGAGTGATGCCGTGAGTTTTAGACTCACGGCATAGGTTGGTTTCAAGGGTTGTTGTTCTTGTTATTGTTTGGTCATGGTTGTTTGAGTCATGGGTTTGTAGCCGTTGGGTTTGACTCACGGCCTAGTGATATTTGGCCTCGTGTAGTTCTTGTGGTTGCTCAGATTTAGGTGTGGTAATGTTTTGGATTCAGATTTGTTGTTGTTGGGTTGCGTTTGGTTGTTTTGGGTTTGAAGTAAGATTCATAGCCGAGACTCTATGGTCTCGGCAAGGCAAGCGTCATGGTTTTCTTGTTGTCTTGAGTCGTTGTCGTTGTTGATTTGGTACCGAGAAATGGGAGCCGAGACCACTAGGGTCTCGGCAAGGTGTTGAGAAGTTGTGGTGATAATGATTGTTGTTGTTATTTTGTGGTTTAGACTTGACGAAGATAGGTAGTAACGAGCCGTAGTCGGCCGTTAGTTATTGAAGTTGTGTTTGCGGTGATATATATATTGTGACCATTATTGATATACTTGTGATGTTTGAGCTAAGTCGGGTGTTACCAAGACTTTCTAGTCTCGTGTGGCACCCGACGAGCCAAATAACATGTTATTATTATTAGACTTTGACTATTTAACCCGTGATAAAAGTGAACTCGAAAACGTAAGATAACTCGAGAAATATAAAAATTATACTTGAACGATTAAATGACACATTTATATTTTATATTAGTAGCTGATGCGTGGTTTTTGTGACCTTACAAACAGGTTTTACCTCTCGAGGGATCTCAAGAGGCTTACAACCCCACCAGGCAGTGTACGCTGACCGATGTAGTATAGGATAGTGGTAAGTACGGGGGCGTTGATCGTTCTCTCACAGGGAATAGTGTTCGTTAGGATAGAAAAGCTACTCTAATAGTCTAAGGGTGTGAAGGAAGATCTTTTTGTATTTTTATATTTTTATGGAAAGCAATTAAAATCTTAGTTTTGGAAGAAGGCGGAATTAGTTGTTAATCAACTAACCCAAGTTTACTACTTATGCAAATTAAAATAAAATAAAATATCAAAACTATTGTGGTTGTGAAAACAATATGGAGAAAGTTGTGTTACTTAGATTTCATTACTCCCTAACTATCTTTTACCGGTTAATTGATATGTATGTTACTGTGTGGATGAAGGGTGTATTCCTAATAACTCCATGGAGTGGCATACATATCTCTCCAATCTATGAGCTCTTATCCTCGCCCTTATGCCATGCACGGCACAACCATAGGGGTTGTAAACAGTGGCTCATGCGTTAAATACTACCTTAATAGCCTAGTATGCCTTGGCTACATGTTTCCCAAGACGTTCAAGCACGTTACCATAAAGGAGGTTGGGGCCAGTTTTCTTGAGCCTAACATTGATGGAACAATCATCCAACAAACAACAACACACACCAATTAACCAATAATTAATAGTTAGGTTTCATAGATCTAAGCCAAACACTAGAGAATTTAGCTACACATGTTAATTAAAAGACAAGTAAAAGAGATAATCAACCAACACATAGACATATTGATTGAATTAAAGTGAAGACTTATCTTTAATTATAGCATTGAGGGGTTCCAAAGGTTGGAAACCCTAAAAAAGTACAGAAAATTCGCTGTTTTAGGGGTTTGCCCTAAAAAGTTCTCCACAAAGTTTCACCCTATAAATGAAAATTAGAAAACTAGTATATAGAATTTTACACTCTGACGCGTCAGCGTTATAAGGGCTGACGCCGTCAGCTCGCCCGCCAATTAGTATTTCGTCGCGTATGGCCTAGGATCCACTTCTAGACGGCCCGTCACCTTATAAACCCTTCCTGGGCCGTCACTCTTTAACTTTACTCCTGACGGCCTACTTTTCCCAACACCTGACGGCGTCAGGTGTTAAATCCCAAATTTTCTCTGGCCCGTCATTTGATAATTGGATTCCACTCTTTTGTCAAAGCTTGCTGACGGCGTCACCTTGTGACTTCTGACGCCGTCAGGTTGTAAATCTTCATCTTTTGAGACTTTGTCGTTTTCTTCACTTTTATGCTCCAAAAACGTCCGAATATGCATGTTTTCCAGAATTCCTCTCAAAAGTACCTAAAATGACAAAAGGAACGATTTAGGGCAATATTTGATCACATTTATACGAATTAGGGCTTAAATGACCCTATAAAAGCGTAACACTTTTCGTCTCATCAGTAGCTTTAAATATTAACTAACGATAAACATCGTTATTTAATATTTATAAGTTACCAATAATTATTAAATAACGATTAATATATTGTATAATGTTTTCTTATTAAGAAATATTAAGTGACGTTGAAACGTTAATTAATATTTCTAAAGTTAAATAGAAAACGTTAAATAACTAAAAGAACGTTATTTAATATTGCTTGTTGGTTTTTCTTTATTGTGGTTTAATTATTGAGTGCATGCGGTGAGTATGAAGGCGGGGTTCTTGGATCCGGGAGGGGGTAGTAAAAAGAACACTAAGCAAGTAAATATTGAGGAATTGAATGCTACTGTTGATTTGTCGAAGGTGGCTATGAGGAAACATAAGAAGCCTAAGGATCTTAATCCTAGTTCTAATCAGCCTATACTTGCATCGTCTGGTCCTATTATTACTGAGTGGAGTGTTGATGATGGAGATATTGAATTATCTACGATTGTGGACAAGAATAATCAAGTGAAGCCAGTTTCACTTGATCCTTTAGGTAATGATCCGAATGGTCCACATTGGGCTTCTAACAAATCTCATAGTTCTGAAAAGGTTGATATGAATGCACATGGGGCTGTTGGTATTGAGAAGGTTGGTGTGGATGCTTTGAAACAACCTTCTACATCGTATGCTGGTGTTATTTCTAATGAACCTAAGAAATACATGTCTAACTTTCGTAGGCTGGAGTATAGCAAGAAATCAAACGGTGTGGATCTTTCTGTACCTATGAAAGTGGTTGAAGAGGTGAACACTAGGTTTGAGAATACTCTGTATGGGTACTTCCTTGGCCAACGACTTGCTTTTCCTGTTGTCGATTACTATGTACGCAATGCGTGGGCTAAGTTTGGTATACAGAAGGTAATGATGAATGCAAAGGGGTTATTTTTCTTTAAGTTTAACTCGAAGAAAGGTGTTGATGATGTTCTTGATAACGGTCCTTGGTTAATTAGAAACGTACCTATTATTCTTAAACCTCGGACATTGAACACCAACTTGCTTAAAGAGGATTTGACCAACATCCCGGTGTGGGTTAAATTCCATGATGTCCCTTTGGCTATGTTTTCTGATGATGGTCTTAGTCTGCTTGCCACATTGATTGGTACACCCAAAAGGTTAGATGCTTATGCTAGCCAAATGTGCAAGGACTCATGGTGCCGTAGCAGTTTTGCTAGATGCATGATTGAAGTGAAGTCGGATAAGGTTCTTCGGGATAGCCTCACTGTTGAGATACCTTTACTTGATGGTACGGGGTCGACTATTGAGAAGATTCGGGTTGAATACGAGTGGAAACCACCACGTTGTGATAAGTGTAAGATCTTTGGCCATACTCTTATTGATTGTCCTAAAGTTGTTGTGCCCTCTGCTCAGCCTACTATGCCTGTTAATGATGGTTTCAAGACTGTTAACAACAAAAAGAAAGGAAAGCAAGGTGGTCCTACAATCCCGGGTCAAGGAGGGTTTACTAAACCAGTTGTGGGTAAGCAGTTTCAGTATCGACCAAAAAAGACTACTCCTGAACCTAAGAAAGTGGATGACAATAAGAAGAATGCTTCTGATGTGGCTAGTTTGAGTGGTACGAAGTTTCTACATCTAACCAGTTTGATGCTCTTAATATGGATGATACGGATGCTTTGGGTATTCCTACTAATGACACTAATAAAGATGAGGATTTTGGTCGTACAATGGAAGTTAATGAGGATGAGTCTACTAAGACAGGTACTGCATCACAACAACCTCTTGTGAGTGATTTGAAAGAGAAGGAGTCTGTTGTGGCTCCTAAAACTAGTGATTCTTGTACTCCGCCCGCCTCTTCTACTAAGAGAGTTAACCCTTTTTCTAAGGTGGGAGAGATTGTGGTTTCTGATTCTGATGATGAGGTGGTTGCTAACCCATTTGATGAGTCTGCTAATCTATTCGGTGGTGGCCAAGAGTTTGAGGATGATTATGATGAATATGACTACGATGACTATGCAAACCAGGTTTATGATCTTCCAGGGAATTTGGATGCTTTTAATGCCATGTATGGCACCAAGCTTCAAGGTCTTAGGAAGTAATTTTATTTCATTATGTCCTATGTTATCATTTAAGTAATGGTTTGTTTTCTTGTTTAGAAAATAGGAAGTATCTTGTTATGTAAGCTTTTTGCCTATGTAACGGGCTGAGATATGGGATTTCACCCATATCCATTGTACTTAAACGTTTTTGGTTAATATATTTACCAGGGTGCAGGATTACTCCCCTTTACCCAAAACGTTATTTAATATTTTATGGAAATAAATGGAACGGTATTTAATTTAATACAGATGAGTTATAAATCGTTTCGAGGGCACATTTATCGAGACTTACCCTTTAGGAGGTATTGAGGTTCGTGTTAGTGTATGTCGAGTTACGGATTGGTTAACATTAATATAACCATCCGACACGGTTAACGGACTAATTGGGTTACTAAATCCAATTAGGGTTTAACAAACGTGTCGGGGGAGAATATTAATAAGTGACCCATCCTACGACTTACCATCTCTTTACTATATATGAGTTAACTATAGATTAATAAGTACGCTGAAGGAATTGTTGAACTTACCGTATTGGTAAATACGTTAAGTACCCAATAATTCGTCTAATCTACTTATTAAACTTGTGTTACTCAAGGATGAATTTGACCATAAGGTTGACTTAGTAGCCGTTAAGTGTGATTGCTTTGGATGGATTACGTAGTATGACCCGGTCGTCTCGTATTAAGTTGTCTAGTTTCTTGTCGATGTCGTTTGTTATTCTTTTCTTGGTGTGAGTACTCTTGAGTCTTGTCTCATTTCTCGTTGACTTCGCTTGTCTAGTCTTTGGCGTGAGTTCACTTGACTCTATGTCGTGTCCTCACTTCACACAAAATGATACCAAACAAAAACAATAATAAATGGAATATGAGAGACTTGGAGATTAAAAATGAGTATTACTTGGGAATAGTTATCTTTGGAGGATTTAGTTCATCGTTGAGGAGCTGGTATTAAGATAAGCCTTGGGTATAGAAGATTGCGCCGCTTCCTTACCGATGTACCGCCTTCTTGATGTTGTTGTGATCTGCTAGATGCCAGTTGTGTCCGTCGTGTGTTATTGCTTTGCTATGGCCCAGGTGAGTTCATAGCCCCTGTTTTATCGTTTTGTATTCTTTGGGGGAGAATGCATGCTCTTCGCTATACTCTTCGTTATCTCTTCTTATAATTGATCTTCCTTTGGTGTTGTGATGTTATTGGTTTTTGTTATATCTTGTACTTATGATATGGTTTGTGGATTGAGTATGCGACTGCTGTACGATACTATCTGCATCCTGCAGGTGTATGATAGAATGACTGCTGGTGCGGTATTAGCTATAGTGTGCACCTATAGGACTTCTTTCTGATTTGTTATGATGTGAGTTGGTATAGAGTTATCGTTATGTTTTGGATCTCTTGGCATTGCGTATTGTTTGGTGTCTAAACTCTATGGACTCACCAGCGTAAGCTGACCCGTTTTAGCATGTATTCTCAGGTTTATTGCGATAACTTATTTCTGGAGGCGCTTGGCAAGGGACACGGTCATAGAAGACTCTGATAACTAATTGGGACCGTTTTAACTAAATTATGGGCCTATTTCCGCACTTCTTTTATATCATGTAAACTATAGGCTTTTGATAACAACTTTCATTCTAAATAAATGGAATAAAAACCATTCTTTGTACCTTATGTTGTGATACCAATATAGTAGCACCCCAATGCATGTATGCTTCCGCTGAACCCGATTTTGGGGGTGTTACACACAGGTCTCAAGGCTTGAAGGGGAACTTCGCTCTTCCTCGAGCGATCAATCTTCTATTTTAGAGGCAGAACATGCTTCCGTGAGTGCGTTGCTATCAGGGCTTGAGGTAGCTTTTGTTGACAAGGATTTAGAGATTTCCTTCCTTAAAGCCTCTGTTACCGATTCGGATAGTAGGAATAGAAACCTTGTCCATCAGATACCCTCTCCTTTTTTTTTTTTTTTTTTTTTTTTTTTTTTTTTTTTTTTTTTTTTTTTTTTTTTTTTTTTGTGTGTGTGTGCTGCTTTTGGTATCCTTTTATCCATACTTACCTTTTAAATGTGCATTGCCCTTTTGAAGGTGCAAGAGTTGGAGGTTGCATTGGGTGTTTTGAACAAAAATTATTATGAGGCCCAAAGTTCTCAAGTGAAGGGGATTACTGATAGGGTGGCCTCCTTAGAGTCTCGTCTTGCGGAAGCAGCTGTTAGTTTTAACGGGGAATTCCATTCTTGTTTGCTCACGGTTACCGCTAGTCGTCGATGGTTGCTATCCCGTGGTTTACGGCTGTTTTTGATGAAGTGCCTTAACTCGTCTAAGTACCTTGACTCTTTGAGGAAGCTTTTGTCTTCTGCTTATGTGAAAGGAGCGCAAGAAGGTTTGGCTGCTGGTATTGAGCATGGTAAAGATCGTAGGGAGCTTACGGATCTTGTTGCTTATAAGTCTTATGCCAAGGCGGATTATGATTCTCCCTTGGCTGCATTCCTGGGGCTTGAGTTTCCTTTATTGGATAATCTGGTGTCGCACAAGGATTCTTCCATCGAGAGTACCATGATGCTTCTTCATCTTGATGAGAAGCTTGCTGAGAAGCCTGGTATTGCTGAGTTGCAACTGGACGTGGGGCAGCTGAGTGTGACCTAATGGTCATTAAGACTCCCCTTTCCGATGCTCTGAATGTTGCTCGTGAAAGGGCCAAGAGGATCAAAGGAGATATGTCTACTGGTCATTCTGTTGTTGATAATATTTTTACCCCTCTAGCGAAGCCAGTGTCCACGGAGTTTTTATTTGGTTTAGACTATTTCCCTTGGGATGAACATGGTACTAGTTCAGCTATCCCCGCTCCTACTTCATCCGGACCGTTTCAGCTGTCAGTCGATGACTACGATTTCTCGGGCTTATAGTAGTTTTTCCTTTTGGGTAAATGGGTCTTCATGAAGTAGTCATTCCATGCCGTAGCGTAGGGTAACTTTCGTTTTGCCATGGCCATATGTGGTCTTTTGAGCGGCTTATATGTACCTGGGCATATCTTTTGTTATTTTCTATTGGCAAATTTGTGATTTATGCCCCTTCTCTTTTTTTTATAATCCACCTTGTAGGCGTTATTTTGAGTATGTTCTAGCATTTGTCATAAATGATCATGGTTCAGCTTTTACGAACGTTCTTTATTTTTCGCTAAGGTTACGTCTAGCCTTTATGCGTCTTTGTTGCACTTGATCTTTGTGCTTTGCTATGTTTAAAAGACGTACGGATACGAATTTTATTTATAGTCTTAATCAGTACCGGGTTTGCAATACCTCTTATGTACTTTAAGTTAATTATGAGGTTACTCGTCCTTTTGTTATGCAGGATAACTATTTAAGGGGCGTGCCCGTTGTGTGCACGTCTTACTCACTTTTATGTATTTTTTGTACCAATAAAAGAGGTTTTGAAAATTAAGCTTAGCGGAGGTAGCTAATCTCCGCTTTTGTTTTATTAGGGGTGTGTTAAAATAATACAAGTAAATGACCATAAACACAAGCGTTTATTGTAATTGTTCTTCTGAGCGAACTTAATTTTTCCTATAATTTTAGTATTGTGCGGATTTTTTCCGGCTTTTACATTTTTGCGGAATCTGAGTCCCGGCTTTTTTGCGGAGCCTAAGTTCCGGCTTTTATATTTTTGCGGAGCCTGAGTTCCGGCTTTTATATGTTTGCGGAGCATGAGTTCCGGCTTTTATATTTTTGCGGAGCCTGAGTTCCGGCTTTTATTGTTGGCTTTGTGTGTCTTTTTGTAGCGCGGCTTGTGTTCCGCGACCTTTGGTCTTTGCCATGCACTTCTGTATTTATGCCCATTTCTTCCTTCTGGAGTTTATCGTTTTATACCGACTCGTAGTCAAGGTGTTTTGTCTTTTTATTTTCGTTTCTGGGGACCTTTTTCACCGTGAGTTATCCTACTCATGTCTTATGTACCCGACGTAGCGGGGGCGCTGCATGTTGCTTGCGGATTCTAACGAAGAGGCTCGTCAAGCTGATGGGCCTGTACTCGTTAGCCTCAGTTGATGCATAGTAACTGTGTTTTATCACCCTTACCGCTTAAGTTTGCGGCCGTGCGGGATCGTGTTTCTGCTTGTAGTCTAGCAACTTTGGATCCGCTCTAGTCAGCAACAGTGGTGGGGGCATCGCTCCTCCTTTGTTGCTTGGCGTTGAGGTGGGGATTTTGATAGTCGGGGGTCATATTTGAGAAATGAATCGCCCACGACCTTTCTTTTGCACCCTTCCTCATCAACGCACGCTCTTTCCCCCATTTATCTTCCCCTTTCGTCCTTTGTAACCCAATGCCGCATGCGGCTGCTACGCCTACTCAACTGTAAAACCATTCCTGTTCTTGACCACTCGGACACTCAACATGAACCTTGATGGTCACGAGGTAACCGTTGTTCGCGCGTTATTCGGGAACAAGAATTTCTGCTTTGAACTGCGCTGGCCAGGTAGGATATTTCCTGGCCTGGGCCGGTGGTTCTAGGAATGATTGTGTTGGCAGGGCAGAGGGTCGCCATATTGAGACGCCTTTCGGTACAAGAACGGTTTGAAGCCTACCGTCTTGGGCAAAAGAGCGTCCCGATGTGGGATGAGAATAGGTTTGAGTGACGGGGTTCCGTAGAGCCTTATTCTTTATCGTTATTAGTCGTCATTTAAGAGCGACTAATTTTTATTAGCAGTCATTTAAGAATGTTGTCTTGATCATTTGTAACCACCTTTTGCTTTGGGGTTGTTTTTGAGCTTGCACGCTCTTTGTGTAAGGCGGTTGAGTAGGCTCTTGAGGTGTTGAAGATATACATAGGTGTATTATGCTTCATTTCTTTACTGCTATTTTTGATGTTGCTTTGGATGGTGTGTTTTGCTTTTCACTCTTCCAGTGGTAGCCTTTTTATAGGAGGGTATTTTTCTGTTTCATCACGTGTGAGCAGTTATTTCTTGCGATGACTCAGCTTGTTGGCACGTGCTAAGCTCTGTAGCCTAAGTACCCCCTATTCTGTTGGACGTGACACAAAGTGTACTTTTTCCGTCCTTCCGGTGCCTTGGGAAGGTACACCTTCTCCTCCAGATCTGTGTCCGGATAGTCCGCACGTTACCCCTTCGGGAGAACTGTGGAGGTAACTCTGATCCATTTTCCAGGCTTTTGTTTAACCTTTACAGATTTTCACCCTTTTTTGGGTTTGTTTTGCGGTATTGAGGTTGCCTAGTTCTGGAGGTGGCCAGCGGAGTGAGGCGATTTTGTTTTTACAAGGCGTTAGTGTTGTGGCCTTCCCGTTGTCAGGGTTTGTATTGTAGTGCGAGTTCTACCTTGTGTCGGAGGCTTTCACTCCGCGCCCCACCCTTTGACGGCTTATGCCCGTTTTCCGCTTATTATCCAGCTAGTCTTTGTCGGCGTCTAGCATCAGACTACTGATTTTTCACGATTTCCTCGTTTTGCGCGCCATTTTTGGTGAGTTTTCCATGTTCACTTAAGGTCCACATGAGTCTTGTCCGTGACCTCCAGTAATTGTTTACGAATTCCAGGGAAAAGTCGTTGGACCCGACCCTGGCGGGTCTTCGGAGCGTGGGTTTGAATATTTCGATCTTGGATGGTTGCATCCAAATGTTGCTTCCGCACTATTCCTTGACAGGCGCCGAGGTGGCTTATTGGGTCTGAGGTTCTACCGGACCATCCGGCGCGGTCTAGCATACGTGGTTTTCCTGATAACCTTGCGCTGAGTTGAACGAACCGATTTTTCCATGTTCTGGATATTGCTTCCCATTTATGGTGAGTGTCTCGCCACCCTTTTTTAGAATTAGGATTGATTCCTTCAGGCCGCGGATTGTGGCTGCCTCGCGCAGTTTCTATCTCCGTGTCGCGGTATGTTGGTTTCACCAGATCGTTCCAGTGTGAACGTGCAGGCTCTTCATGTATCGCCATGTGTCCTGGTTTTCTTCTCTCCGGTGCGTTCGAATTTACACATTTGCCGCTAGAATCTCTAAACCTACCGTCAGGCTGCTGCCTTCCCTTTGGTTGTTTTGGACCTTTATCTAGGTAAGGCGTGTTTGCTTCAAAGCGTCGTTGATTTGTCCTAGAATTCAAGCGTGCCCGCTTGCCCTTGGGCCTGTTCCGGAGAACTTTCTTTTGATGAGCTTTCCCATTCGAACCCATTAGGAGCTGAAAGACATGGTTACCATCGGGCTCCCGGGGGGCCGCACCGAATGTCAATCTGGGTTGATCTTTTTGTGCTTCGACTTTCCTTATCCTCCCCCGCAGGGCGGATGACGGTACGGAAATGTTTCCGTTAGATCGTTTGCTCAAGGTGAGTTTTTCCAAGAACGCAGTTATGAACTGGTCCCACGGATGGCGCCAACTTGTTAGTGCAAAAAGTGTGGATGGGTTAGAATTGGGCTTAGTCAGGTGCGGGCCGTCCTTGGTGGGCCATCCGCTGTAGAGTTTATACACTAATCTAACTAGAGAATGATATTCCCTGCACAAATAAAGGTAAACCGTTAGCCTTACCGTGGGGACGGACCCCACGATTAAGCTCCGGCGTGAGAGTAAGTACTCATGTTGTCAGAGGAATATCTGTGTGTTGGGATGAGTGAGAAAGTCATACCTCGAAGTGTGTGCTGAGGTTACTTTTTATAGGCAGTGGAAATACCAGAGTTTTCTATCATTTCGCATATTCGCTATAGTGGCCAAGGTGGGACCCTTGTCGGGCAAGGGTTCTGTTAGGACCTAAGTTTATCAACGTTTATCAAGTCTCGGTTATTTCAGAACATGTAATAGGTTGCTAGTTTACTTAAGTTATTCATGTAATCATTTAGAGTCCAAAACATGTCCAATGGGCCTAAAGCCCACGAATTAAGAAAGATAGGGAGGAGAGGAGTGTTGCCCTACTCCTCACCTATAAATAGGACTCTTGTGTTATCATGTAACTTGTTGGTTATTTCAATATCATAAAGAAACTCTTGCACTTTTATTCTTCTCATTTGATCTAATCAACCAAACTCTATTTCTCATCTTATTTCTATCAAATCAATACTTGTGTTTACAATATGGTGACCTAACAAGTGGTATCAATCGCTAGAAGAAGGTGTAATTGTTTGTTTTTGTACCTAACGAACCAAAGACCTTGTTTTTACTCGTTAATTTTTGCAAAAGATTGCAACTTTCTTGTTTGTTTCGTGTTTCTATCACATCTTTGTCCTCAAACTTGTGTTACAAACTCAAAACAACCAACAAAGTTTCAAATTTTTTCAAAAATTTAAGATTCGTACAACTTGTACTATTTTTCGAGATTTTTGAGATTTTTGAAAAGTGGTTCAAGTTTGCAACTTTCTTTAAGATTTCATCATTTTAAAGTTAGTTGTATAAGAATCTTGGATTTAAAACGTGTTTTTGGCTTGCTTTTTACAAAAACAAAATCTGCCAAACATTGCCTAGTTTTCGAGAACCTTAAACCCCTTACTATCGAGATCTTTGTTCAGTGCTCCTAAGGTGTTTCCGTTACTTACTCAGTGCTTTTCTCTCTTGTATAAGAAAGAAAACACTTCAACTCGTTGGATATTATCGAGCTTGTATAATCTCGATAATTTTGGAACATTTTTTCGAAAATCTGAAAACTTTCGAGATCTTTTTCAACTTTTTCGAAATCTTTACTGTTTTCGAGAACTTTGGGATTTTCGAAATCTTTTCTAATATTTTCGAAAACTTTGCTTTTTTCCATAAACTTGGAGATTTCGAAATTTTCTTTAAAATTTCTCAAAAACTTGCAACTTTCGAGATCTTTGATAATTTTCGAGATCTTTGGTAATTTTCGAGATCTTTGGACTTAGACTGTTTTTCGAGATATTCTTCAACAAAGTTTCGAGAACACACTTGGGAAATTTTTTGAGAATTGGCATAACACTTATACCTTCTACAAGATCCATTTTCACACAAGTCTTTCATCATGTCTCAACTACCGTACTCAAACTCTCCTTATACTCCNAACTTGCAACTTTCGAGATCTTTGATAATTTTCGAGATCTTTGGTAATTTTCGAGATCTTTGGACTTGGACTGTTTTTCGAGATATTCTTCAACAAAGTTTCGAGAACACACTTGGGAAATTTTTTGAGAATTGGCATAACACTTATACCTTCTACAAGATCCATTTTCACACAAGTCTTTCATCATGTCTCAACTACCGTACTCAAACTCTCCTTATACTCCACGTCACAGTACTGGCCCTCGCCATGTTTTACACTTTGGTAATGAAACAAATCCACCTATGTTGTTACCTGGTAACTACACTTATTGGAAACGACGATTCATACAATGGGTTAACGGTCGTCCACAAGCTGATCTCATAGTGAAATCCATTCTTCAAGGACCATATCAAATGAAATTCATTGCTGATTCAACTGGGTTCATTGAACTACAAACTAAAGACACTTTGACTGGTTCTGATCTAGCTCAATACGATGCTGATCAACAATCTGTTTGGTACATCATACTAGGCCTTCCAAACTCCATCTACTCTAAAATGGACTTTGACGCCAGTGCTCATGAAATGTGGAAACGTCTTGAACTCATGCATCTGTCATACCATGAACTCCGAATGAATCAGCTACTATAGTCATGTCTCCAAAGAAAATTTCTGAAAAACATTCTCCCTGCTCCACCTATAACACTTCATAGCTATCTGGAATCGCCGCTGTCAAATCTAGGAAAGCTTGAAGATGATACTACTAATGTGAAAAGATATCTAGCAAATCTCATGGAAGTGCATATTATCTGCAAGCATATCTTTCGGCACTTCACAATGAAGCACGCAACTCTACTCCTGAGATTGATCACACAGTGTCTAACAACACCTCTTATGCTTCTGTCAAAGATGACTTAGATGGAACTGATGCTATGCTACTGATGGCTGACACACAGGTAATCCAAGTAAGTGATTCCAGTCCTATCTATGACACTGATGATCAGTATCAGGTAGATGATT
>LBNU01021961.1:54596-91370 GCA_014162995.1 Artemisia annua
ATGATATAACAAAAGGAGAAGAGAATGAAAGGAGAAAGAAGGGGTTGAAGAATTAAAAAGAAAATGAATGAAAAGGGTGAAAAGAAATAGCCCTCCATTTTATCAACCTTAGGACAGACACCGGGTTCAATTCATATGCTACTGGTCGTTGCTAAGGCGACACCGGTATTGAAGATAAAGACGTCATGGACCCAGTGACGCAATGCACCTAAACCTTCTTAGCCACTCAGGCATCTCTCAAAAGATGTTTGTTTCATTCTCACGGGGAACTAGTGTAATCTATCAATCGTCTATTAGAGATGGTTGATATTGAAACAGGAGGCCCTCTGCTCCATGCCTCCGCATAGGAAACCAAATGTGCACTTATCGAGTCTAGAGCCACGAGATAACATAAAAGATCTCTTAGGAACACACAATACTTCTACACTAAGTGTCTTGCATCATTGGACACTAAGTGTAAATTATCGAGTCCTTCGCAGATCTTATCAATCTGCCTTGAACGTTTATGAGGGATTTACTTATGTATTTCTCGAATGATTGAACGAAAATCCTGCCAGGGTCAACATCAAACAGCCCTGACAGCAGGTCACTTCGGTGATTCCTTGTGGATTACGCTTAGTGTGTTCGATGGTTTCAAACGGTCTACAGTCGTGGGGTGATCTCCAGCGACTCACCTAATCGTGGGTGTACGTATGTATGTCTGTGTAAGCCCTCTAGGGGGTATCCGATTAGGAACGGCCTTGGCAAAGGATTAGAAGGAGTCTTCACACTATGCTGTTGACAAATTCTAATTCCGAACCTGTAAGTACCGGATGTATTATTGCTAACTGTTTCAATGCAGGTACAACCACCATCTTGAACACCAGCTTCCATATGCTCATACTTGCATCTCAACAAAAAACGACAGCTCTCATGAAAGATCAAAGCAACATTTAAGTCAAAGATAGATTCCATGCCAAAAGAATCTACAAAAGTGATAAGAAACGATCTAAAGCAAAGCAACGTTCAAAGAAGGATTCTACGTCAACACTAAGAATCTTCATCAATGAAAAGAGAGCTACTCACGAATGAAAGTTTCAAACGTCAAAGATGTATGAGCATGTCGGAAAGATGCAGATCCACTGGAGTCTAAGAGAGTGACGAATGGCAGATTACGACATCAACTGATCACTATCACATCATCAAAGATAAAGAACAAAGAACGATGAATCATTTCTACTTATTATCTTTTGAAGACGTCTGAAGCTATAAAAGTCAACAACTAAAGTCAGAAGACAAAGACGTCAAGCAACCTCAAATGACCGTGACGAATATCACTCCTTCATAACCGATCCTTAGGGGGAGATTGTTAGGACCTAAGTTTATCAATGTTTATCAAGTCTCGGTTATTTCAGAACATGTAATAGGTTGCTAGTTTACTTAAGTTATTCATGTAATCATTTAGAGTCCAAAACATGTCCAATGGGCCTAAAGCCCACGAATTAAGAAAGATAGGGAGGAGAGGAGTGTTGCCCTACTCCTCACCTATAAATAGGACTCTTGTGTTATCATGTAACTTGTTGGTTATTTCAATATAATAAAGAAACTCTTGCACTTTTATTCTTCTCATTTGATCTAATCAACCAAACTCTATTTCTCATCTTACTTCTACCAAATCAATACTTGTGTTTACAATATGGTGACCTAACAGGTTCGGAGCTTAATCGATGTTTTGTGGACATGGATCATTTTCTGGACCGTGGGCTGGTCCGTGAACGTACTTCAGGAGTGCCGCTCAATTCGTCCGTAGATGTCCTTGTGCCTTGCTCATGGCTTAGGCGTTTAGTCATACCCAGCTTCGTGGGTTGATTGGGTCGGGGCCTAGTTTGTCGTGCGGCCGGAGCCCGGTTTTGCCTGTTGTGGGGTCGGAGCCTGGTCTTGCGTGTTGGGCCGGAGCCCAGTTGTATAGCATAGTCCAGGTCCAGTAAACCTGCTATCTGTACTATACGTCATCAGAGGTCAATATGCTAGGGGTGATCACGGGCCACCATCCATTCATTTTATTGGAAGCAGTCGCCTCCCAAGATTTTTGAATTTGACATGTGTTCTTTGGTGTCACCGAGATGAATAACGACGTAAACCTTTTACATCGTTCCCCTGTCTTCAATGATATCAGATATGGGAGAGCACCAGACCTTGAATTCGAGGCTAACGATGTATCTTACTGACGGGGTATATCCACAATGGACCGTTCTTATTAAGTCCATTTCAAATCCTCCCATGGGTAATGAAAAAAGAATATTGTATAAGAGGAAGCACGAAGCAGCAAGAAAAGATGTGGAATGGACGTTTGGTGTGTTGTAGAAGAAGTGGAAAATTACATAATATGATCATTCAACACAAGCAGCGGGCGATATGTCCTACATGGTTCGAAGATGAGGTCCACCCGATCCCTTAAGAACATTTGAAGAATCTTTAGTAGTTACTCAGGAGATCGAGAACACATCAACTCATCTACACTTAAATCTGATTTGATCGAACACATTTGGAGAAATCGTAGACATCATCAGCTCAATCAAGACGAAGACGGTATTGATGATGACGATGATGAGCACGATGAGGAATTTCTGTGATATTTTTAATTTTATTTCAATAATTTACGTAATGTTTTTAATGTTTATTTGATTTAGTATCGTAATGTTTTTTATTTTTAATGAATTTAATTTTTTTTTAATGTTTGATAAAATAATAATAATAATAATAATAATAATAATAATAATAATAATAATAATAATAATAATAATAATAATAATAATAATAATAAAAATCGGTCACAACTGTGGCACTTGAGTCATGTCTGGTCGCTCGAGAGAGAAAGCTAACGTGACAGCCAAAAAGTTGGGTGAATTTGGGTCACTTGTCCCAGCCTAAGAGGTTGTTAAGATTTTTTTTTAAAGAAAACAAATACCACCTTGCTATGTAAGGGTATGGATCCAGTGAGAAGAAAACTTATAATGAGAAGAATGAGAAATAACTATAACCAAATATTTGAGATGCGTCGACTTAAATTAAATGCATCTCTATTCATTTAGATGCATCCCAACTAATTTCTAAAGTGATTTTGAAGTGAAAACAATGCATAGTAGTACTTGCAACAAATTTGACTCGCAGAGGACGAAAAATACATAGGATTTGCCTAACTTGCTAAAATGCATCTTATATATGTATATGCATCTAATTTTTAGCTAGAAAATATATTAAGATGCATCTAAAAGATTAGGGATGCATCTAATTCAAATCTATGCATCTTTAATGTGTGGTTATAGTTATTTCTCATCCTTCTCATTTTAAGGTTTCTTCTTATTTGATCCTAAGTCTGCTGTAATAGAAAAGTCTGCAATCATAAAAACCGTTTTAACTAGAACGCCATTATTGAACGAACCAATAAATTCTTCATCAATAGAAAAACTTTAACCACATTCTCCAGGGGACCTCACCCAGAAAACAAAATCATAAAAACAAAACTGAAAATTTCATTTGCAACAACAAAAATGAAAACACTAATAAGATTCATTTCCATCACAACCTTAACAAGAAACACAAAACACCCATCATTAAAACAACACAATCTCATAATCCATAATCACATCACAACAAGATCATATTCCAATGAAAAACAACCCATTTCAATAGCACCAACAGTGTCATCACCATCACCAGATGGTGTATCAGCCATTGATGCAGGGACATCTATGCGAAAACCCATTAGTTTATGGCCTGGAATGTACCATTCTCCAGTTACTAATGCTCTTTGGCAAGCAAGGAATGTTATTTTCGACAATGCGGGTAGTTGTGTTGGAAATGGGGTGTTGAATAAGAGTCCGGGTGATAGCCGGACTACGATTTTGTATCCGTTTTCTACGGATTATATATTGCGAGAGCAGTATCGAAATCCGTGGAATGGGATAAGAGTTGGCAAGTTGCTTGAGGATCTTGATGCTCTTGCTGGCACTATTTCCTTTAAAGTATCTTCCTTTCTATGTTTTCCTTCATTTGATTATATTCTGCGTCCCAAAATAAATGCCCACGTTACTATTTTAGCGACTTGTTAAGTTAAATGTCCACTTTTCGACGTTTTATTTCCATAATGGATAGTTATTTTGGGGCGGAGAAAGTATCTATTTATTGTGTTTTGGTATAGTAGATACAGATTTTGAGGTGTTTGGGATCGGTTGCATATTAGTACTTTTTTGTTGCACTTTGATATAGTTGATATAAGCGAATACAGCATTTGCTAATTACAATTAAATGAGCATACTTGAGGATGTTTGGGAATTGGGATTGCTTAATTATTTACTTACAGCGTTATGATATAGCAAGATAAGTAGTTTTGAGGGTGTTTGAATTAGTTGAAAAACCGTTTAATGAGTATTCGTGGGTTAAATAAAAGGGTGTTTAGAGTTTGTTTTTCTATATGCTTGTTTGGTTATTTTAAGTGTTTAAAATATAACCACTTATCAGCTTAATTTTGTGTAAATAAGCACTTAAATATAAGTAGGTACTACATGCTTAATATTTAAAGCAGATGAGCACTTTACAATGTATAATCGATTAATCCCAAACACCCTTTTGAGCTGTTTGAAGTTGCATAGTACAATCTGCTCATGTTAAAGTGCAATAAGCACTTTTAATTAGCAATTTCAAACACCTCTTAATGTGATTGATTTGGTAAAATCTTGATCCTGAATCTTTTTGACGACATTGTGAACCAGCATTGCTTCAATCATGCTGGTATGGCTGATTCGTTGTTGCTAGTGACGGCTTCTGTGGACAAAATGGTTATCAAAAAACCGATTTTGGTCGATAATGATTTGAAGATACTAGGAGCTGTTACATGGGTTGGTCGATCGTCCATGGAGATTCAATTAGAAGTCATTCAGTCCACTGAAGGTATAAACTTCTGGCTGATCTTTGGTTTGTTGTATATGTGGGGTAATAGGGTATCCTGATAGCAATTAGAAGTCACGAGTATGAACGCTTTCAGATCGATTAAATTGGAGTGGATACCAATTAACGACCGGATAAAATCTAATTGATTCAAGTTTGTGTATGGTGTTGTGTTTGCAGAGATTAGCGTGATCAAAGTTATGATCAGCCCTACGTTTTTCTTATATCTTTTTAAGAAAGACGCTCTCTCCTAGTTTATAGGGTTTCAAACCGTCAAAAACGGTTAATATCAAGCAAGATAACTGAAAAACAGTTATTATAACGAGTTTCAAATTAAACGTTTTATTTGGTGGAAACCAAATTCTAATGAATTTTTAAACATAGCAATGTATAACCAAATTAAAAATTTCCAAGCTGACCTGGGCCAGCTCGACCCCAGCCAGGGGGCTGCCGCCCTTGGACCCTGCTCTCTCAGGCGTTGCCGCCGACCCCACCAAGGGGGCTACCCGCCCCTTGGAAACCCCCGTTAGTCCAGTTAATATAATATAAGTTCGACCCTTATATGTATATTAAACTCAATCTATTTTACATAAAATAACCAACATGGTTGACTGCGTATGATTCAGTATTTCATTTGTATGATTATTAGACTGTATTTCATTTCATGAATCATGGGAACCCAAGTTCTGGTAATTTCTTGAAGATGTTGATGTCATGCTTCTGGATTTCGTTTACTAGTCTGCTTCTATGGGGTGTTTGGATTTTGTAATAATGTTTAACCCTTTATTTTACAACTATAACATCCAATGATCAAATAATAAGTTTCAAAACACAAATTCAAATGCCCCTTATATTTTTCGATGGCCAGTTTCTGTGTTGGTTTAGGAAATGATTACTGTTTTAACTCTTAATATGCAGAAACATCTGATCCTCAAGACTCACAAGCTCTAATTGCGAACTTCACTTTTGTTGCCCGTGACTCTAAGACTGGAAAATCAGCAATTATTAACCAAATCACACCCGAGACGGAAAAAGAGAAATTGCTTTGGCAAGAAGCAGAAGAGAGGAACAAGTTAAGAAAAGAGAAAAGAAAGCAACAAAAGAAGGAGATTGAAAACGAAAAGGAAGCAGAGAGGCTGAATGCATTATTGACTGAAGGGCGCGTGTTCATGGACATGCCAGCATTGGCTGATAGAGATAGTATTCTTATAAAAGATACATGTTTACAGAACGCATTAGTATGCCAACCACAGCAAAGGAATACTCATGGCAGAATATTTGGAGGGTTTTTGATGCGACGAGCTTTTGAGCTGGCTTTTGCAACTGCTTATGCTTTTGCTGGCAGGGCGCCGCTCTTTCTTGAGGTCGATCATGTTGATTTCTTGAAACCTGTAAGTATTTTTATTTTGCATCTGTTGATTTCCTATTTAGTTATTGAGATTTTATATATTTCAAGATTCCAGTATGTTACAATCCGTCCTTCATGGATTAATGAGGGAGAAGGAATGTAGGAGGGAGTTTATAGTAACTCATCCCCGCATGGATTGAGGACATTCAAAAAATGAACAGTATAGTTAGATGACTTATTTTTAACTAAAAAGCAATCAAATGGTACAGAAAAAGACAAGATTGTTAGGTTACCTTTCAAAAGACAAGATTTGATTTGAATGAGAAGGGTTAGGCGGGTGTTTTAATTCCACCTTGCAATTTAATTAATTTTACCCTAAGGATATTATAAGCCATTTAACAACTTAGGTTTTAGCACCTACCTGTTACGCTCGACATAGATGGTTCAAACAACGGGTAAATCCGTAAACGATGTAGCAAACTGTAACTAACTTAACTGGGAATAACTATGTGAACTAGCCAACTACCCACTTGTACGAAATGTTACTGTTACTATATAAGAAGGATTAAAGTAAAATACTACTCTGTAAGAAGGATTAAAGTCAAAATAAGTTTAAGTACGAGTAAAGAAAATCTGAAAGCATCTAATCTAGAAAGGGCCTGTTAAGTTGTGTAGGAATCTGGTTTGAGTATAGTATCTGCTGGTTTGATACTTGATTTACTGATTGATACCAGGTGGACGTTGGAAATTTTCTGCGGTTAAAGTCATGTGTTTTGTTCACAGAACTTGAGAACCCCAAGCAACCACTCATCAATGTGGAAGTTGTGGCTCATGTGACTCGGCCTGAGCTCAGATCCGCTGAGGTAAGCATCACATACATTTATCTTATATCAGTTGTTTAAATATGCAATTGTCATTCAGATAGAGTTACAGGTGCGTTTGGTTTTGCACTTTAGATCTGGTTATTGCGATTTGTTATTGCAGTAAAACTTTTAATGTTTGTGTAAACAAATATTTTTCTTATCTATTTGATAATCAAATTTATCATTTAAAAAAAATAATAATGATAAAAAAATAATAATAAAAAAATAAAAAATTGATTCATTTGTTGAATTTTTACAAGGTATCAAACAAGTTCTACTTCACATTTACAACGAGCTCAGATGGGATGACAAACAATAAGATTCGTAGTGTTGTTCCGGCCACAGAGGAGGAGGCACGCCGAGTGATTGAACGTATTGATGCTGAGAAATGTTCTTAACTTCCTTTACCTGGAAATCGCCCTTGTAAATTTCATTGACTGCCATTTACGGATTTAGACTGATTATGTAAATTGCTGCATGAAAAGTTTACGAATATTACTGGAAAGCCATGCTTCTTAACTGGCAAAAGGTTACCAGGCTGAACTACTGTTTTTTAACGATAAAGTGCTCAGCTTATAACTTGTCAATGTTTAACAGGATTATTTGATCACATATCCAAACCACTGTCTCATGACGATAAAATGAAACTTGTAGAGCAAATATAATGCTAGTTATTACTAATAGGCAAATTTGAATTTACCAAGAAAATAATAACAATTTTATTAAAAAAAAAAAAAAAAAAACAAACAAACAAACACAAACAAAACAAAAACAAAATTAACCAAAAAAGATATTTTAGCAGCATTGCATTTAATTTCAGCCATCCTTAATACAGTAGAAACTCTATAATATAATACACTTGGGACCACCAAAATTTATAATTAAAAGAGTTATTAATTAATCGATAAATTAATAATTGTTATATATAATTAATTAATTTTTATTAATTTATAGTAGATATACTTAGTTTACAAACACCTTTCAGCTTCCACTTAATTATTGTATACACATGCATGTATATCAAATGAACGGCCAATTTGAAAGAAACCTTCAATCTCCCACCTTATTATGCTTTTGTAATTTCAGCAAAAATAAATGTATTAGATGCAATTGAATCTTGCAATTTCAGCATGGACTATGGATGTTCGTGCAAATACAATTGCAAACTGCTTTCGTCATTGTAAACTTCGATCAACAGATAACATGACTTTGAGAACTCAGATGAAGGTGTGAAAGCACTCAAGACTCCAGAATTTGATCAAAGAGTTGGTCATCGCAATGCAATGGATGTCGAAGATGTTCTGACTCACCCAGAAGAAAATGTAGTTGCACAGTTGTTGACTGATGAAGAAATTATTGAAAGCGTTATTGGAATTAATAAAGATGATATCGATGAAGAAGATGATGAAAGTTCTACAATGGAGCCCCTTCCGCAAACGAAGCTATTAAAAGCGGCAATCACATTGAACAATTTCTTGTTGAGCTATGAGAAAACAACACCAGAAGTTCTTACCATGCTAAGGAAATTAGAGACGAGATTCAAGGGAAATTGATTTCAACAAAAAACAAAAGACAATTAGTCATTTTTCAAGAAACCTTCATAAATCATTCATGTAGTAATATGACTATATATAAGGATTATAATTTATATTTTATATGGGGTTTAAAGAAATTATCAAAAATGTATTATCTTATAATTTTAGCGAATTATTAATTTAGCACCCTATCCCCGAGTCGGGACCGGCAAAAAATATTATCTTAGAGAGTTTATTAAATAATCGAGTATTAATTTATCGAGTTTCTACTGTAGTAGAAACAGCCAGAAACTTTGATAAATTTGAAACTTAACAACCTCTGTTTGGATTGCAGTACAGGTTAACATATTCCAATTTTTTATATGTAACAATGAGATATAATTGAGTAACTCGTTACTATATATACATTTTCTTGAATAGACGAGGTTGGTATCTTTTTCTTACAAAAGATCTGGTTCAAGAGTTCAACTCATAGGATGGTTCAGCAGGTTAAACGCTTATATCAAGAGCAGCCTAGCTCTAAAACAAATTTATTAACGACGTATATATTTTATCAGCAAAGCAAAGGTTCAAAGTTTGCAAATGTTGCCCATGGGAAAGAATATAATTGGACGAAATAAAGCTCGCCCTTAAAAACTACAGTATCATCATGTATGTATACATGTGAATAAAGTAAATAGAATCCAAGTTGCTCAACTTGTATGAAAAGTCTTCTGGCAGTATGGTCACTCACAGCTCCGGTAAGCAAAATAAAAAAATTATCCATAACAGTCATTACTTCCAATCTGAAACCTCGATGGATTATCCACATGTCAAAAATAGCTCCACAGGGCTCCTGCAGTTATCAAGTCAGTTCTTAAGACAACCAGCAGACTGTACCAAGATCTAATAAACATTGCTGCACAATCTTCATTAATAATCTATAATAATTGCAAATAAGCATATTAGTAATAACTTATTAGTCAATGGTAAGAGAGAAACTGATAGAGACAGCAAAATTGACAGGTCGGGAGCACCAGGTACCTGGTCAAAATTGGGTGTGGGTATGGGTAAAAAAAGGTATTTCTTAGAAGGTTAACAGAAACTATTTATGCTTAATTATAATGAAACTTCTCGAATAAGGCTATTTAGGAGGCTGTATGCATTTTGGGAAACTTTCTTCGGTTACCCAACTTCTTTTCAACTATCTTGTACTTTACCAACTGACCTGTTGAACATGACCCAGATTACACATGTACAAATAAATGTGTCAGAAATTGCCACCTCTAGCAATTAAGTTCACAATCCTCATGTTATATTGTTATGATTAGCGAGAAAATAATGCCATCACCATGCAATCCAATTGGTAAGAACTTCAAGTACAAATTTATAGTAGCCAGTAACCATGTCCCCAAATTCTGTTACTTCTGATTGGGACTTTATTTTTTATTTTATTTTTCTGAACCGCAATTCTTCACACACCTATACCACCTATCTCACAATATGTTTCAGAAATGTCCCCAAAGAGACTTGAACTCATAACCTCTTGGTTGGTGGGCATACTCACATACCACTAGACCAAAGGCCTGGTTTCTGGTTGGGATTAACATGGAAACCTAAAAAATGTAATCAATACCACAGAATTGCCGTTATCCTTTTGAATCTCTCTTGGAATCTATTAAGAAAACTCTTACTTTGTGGTAACCTCATCGTATAAATATAAGATTTCCTTAACCAACTATTTGGTTCTAACTAAACTTTAACTATATTATTAGTATTTCTAACTCTGTTTTCATCAAAAACATAGTTTATGTCATGAAAGTTGGCTCCTTAACTCTTCATAAATATTTATACTACTGTGAATGGAAAGTATATATGGCTTACCTGTTGTTACAAATGACAAATTCACCATGTAAAGGAAGCCAATACATATGATGGATATGCATCATACTTTGATGCAAGAGCATTCACAGAGGACAGATCGGCAACTTCACCAAATCCGCTCAATCCAAGTTCAGTTGCATGAATCCCACAAGTGATAAATGCGGAATCTATCCCAGATGCATTTGCACCCTTTATGTCATGGTGTAGAGAGTCTCCAACAGCAATTGAGTCTGAAGCGTCAACACCTGCCATGGCCATGGCTGATTTGTAGATAATTTGATGAGGCTTGCCCATCCATTTAACTTCACCACCAAGCTTTTCATAACTAGCTGCTAATGTACCTAAACAAAAAAACACTCCAATGGTTTAGACCATCAAAATTCAACGCTGAATCCTACAAGCAACAATGAGAACAAAATCGAAACAATAGGGATAAATAGTGAGTAAAAGTAACTCAGAAAAAGAAGTTAATTCCGTTAGAAGGATCTAATTTGGACTCAAGATAATTAACGAGGACGTGTGACTTAAAATAATTAAGGAGGACGTATATCGAGTATTATAAAGATACAAGGGAGTGTTAAGTATTTTTAGTATACCAGGCATGATACGTAGCTCTCTAGCCTCAACAGTGACAAAGTCAGGATTTGCAACAACCATAGGGATTCGTTTAGCTGCACATTGCTCCAAAATCCTCTCAAGCTCCTCAAGCTTCTTCGAAACTGAGTCGCCAGAAGAAAGCCCCAAGGCTTCGGTACCATGGACCAAAACAAATTCAGCTTGTTCAACACATTCGACAACCTGTAGCCCTAGACCCTGCAGCAAAAATGCAATAGAAAAACATATCAAGTTTGTAGCTACCTGTAAAATATAACGCAGAGTTTTTCATCGTATGTAGTCAAGTTAACTTAAAAAATAACAGAAATATGAGAAAGTAGTCAAAACCTGTTAATAAGTTATTTTTGTCCGAGAGCTTACCTCGAGTGATATAGCGCCTCGATCACTCCATGTCATGTGAATGCAGGTCCTTCCTAGTGCCCCAAACCAAGGATCGTCTCTCCTGTTTATGATAAAGTGCATATATCATTGACATTAGATTCATTAAATCTTGTAAAATACAGGTTCTCATTGAGTAATAATTCTCGTAATAATAGTTAAAACTAGATCTCACTACCTTTGAAGATGTTGATATGTTAATTCTCCACTGGTGATGGCTCCAACGAAGAGAGAGGGGTCAAACCCAAGGCTCTTCAATTTATCCAATGCTGTTGACGCCCGTCTTGATGAATTACTAATAATGACCATCTTAGCACCATGAGCAGCCAACTTTTCCACTGTTATAAAAGCAAGAAACTTAAGACTCTCAGCTTACACACTTTGGAGAGATCTAAAACGATGATCCCCCTTACCAATAAAAGTGAAAGCTTATAACATACATGTCGATATGGCACCAGGATAAGGTTGTTTCCCATCATGAAGAACCCCAAACTGATCTAATAACCATGCCTGCACAACAAAAACAAGTTTGAATAGTAAATTTACGGGCGATAATATAGTCTCAAAATTGGGAATACTTTCACTATGGACTTCCAAAACTCAAACTAGGAACGTTCATAGATAAATTATGACCGATAAATAGAGCTCCTGAAAGTGGAAAAAATACCTAAAGTAGGAAGAACACGGGGACTTAAGTGGGAAGCCGCAATTTGGGCAGCTAAACTAGAATCATCGTTTATGGGTAGCTATTGGGGACTGGCCCACGACCTAGGCAATCAAAGAAACGGGCACTCGAGAGAGCACTAATAGACATAAGAAACAAATACGAAGGTGGGAAGTCACAATCTGAGGATAAGGTTGTATGTAACATTCTAAAGGGCGGTATATTCTACATTTCAAGGTTCTGTATTCGTAACAATGTATTAAAACTGAGAGTGTGCAGTAGATTAGATAGAGTGACAAGGTAGGATCCGTTCAAATTAAAATGGCTAAGATTATTTGAGAATTAAATGACAAATTATTGGAACCCAAGAAGTTCTGAGGGCTTGTTGGATTTTCGTTTAGCAGAAAATTTACTTGAGGACCTGGAAACAGGTTGGTTGTAAAAGACTAGTAATAAAGAAAGCAACCAGACAATATCCCACAATCGTAGAATTAGCACCGGCTGCACAGCCCACAAAATCAAAGGTTTTCTAATATACAGAAATACGAATGAGAAAAAAGTTAACCTCGAAAGTTGTTGTAGGAAACCAATGAAAAAAAAAGGGTAAAATGGAGTTCTGTTAAAATGGAACAGTATGTCCAATCCTACCAACACTAAGGGTGTGTCTGTTTCGTTAAGATTTTTTGTGTCTGAATCTAACTACCATATCTTACTGGTAAGAGGTGGTCATAAAGTCTGAATCTAAATGAAATAATGTTGTTTGTTTTGTTATAATTGTCTGAATGGTTTTTATAGTTCTTTTTGTAAAAGAAAAGTAGATATTCATTTTGGGACAATTCAAAAAAGTTTATAAACATATATTTTAAACGAGATAATTGACAAACTAAAATTTAAGATCATTTGAGTACCAAACTTTTTTTCATTTAAGATCATTTGAGTACCAAACTTTTTTTTACATACGAAGGGACTAATCTCCACCCTCTATCTTCCCTCCATCTTTATTTGATCTAATGGATGAGATTAATCCAAACAATTTAAAAAACCCACTTTCATCTTCTTTTTTTTCAAATATTAATATCTTTCAAACCGTTAATCGTTAAGCGAAAAAAAAATATACCGTTACGACGAGCATTTAATTATCTTTCTATAGATAGGCACTTTGATATATTTTCGACAAAATTAATCCAAACAATTTAAAAATCCCACTTTCATTTTTTTTTTTCAAATATTAATATCTTTCAAACCGTTAATCGTTAAGCGAAAAAAAACGTGAAAAAAACGAAATTTTTTTTTTGGTCGAAAGTATATCAAAGTGCCCGTGTATAGAAAGATAATTAAATGCTCGTCGCGATGGTGTAATTATTTTCGCTTAACGATTAACGGTTTAAGAGATATTTAAATAGTATAAAAAATGGGTGAAATATTAAAATGCTTATAATCTCAACCATTGATTTCTTTTTAGATGGATGGTGGGGATGAGTCCTTGTAAGAAAAGTTTGGTATTTAATATAATTATTTCAATCTTATGTGACGCGTATCAAAAATCTTATAGTCGTATTACATATGAAGTTGCAAAAAATTAGAAATTTATTAAAAGAAACATATAATTTTCAAAAAAAAATAATAATAAAAAAATTAAAAAAAAATAAAGCACAAACTATTTAACTACAACCAACTTACTTTTAAGCAATAATAAAATTTTGTTTTTGCTTGCATTCTTCTCACCCACGTGACTCTATGGGCCTTATACCATTTACATTAATATATTATTAGAGCATTAGCAATGGTAACGCAAGGCTGGGCGTTATGCCTACGTGGCCTGCGTTAAACTTGCGTTACCACAACGTCTCCTGCGTTAAAATTGCGTTAACCTCGGGCGTTATAACGTACGTTACCATGGAAACGCGACGTTAAGCGTGTTTCTTTTTTCTTTTCTTTTTTTTCTTCCGATTTAAATGATTTAAATGGTTTTTTGTTGGGTTTTGTGTGTGTTTCAGTGTGTGTTATGTGTGTGTTTCAGTGTGTGTTTTGTGTGTGTTGCAGGTTTCCTCCGAAGAAGAAGAAGAAACATTTGCAAAGTTACAAATTTCAATCCTTGTGGTTTTCGGTATATTAAAGTTTAGTCCTTGTGGTTTCTTGTTTAAAGTAATAACATTTTCAGTCCTTGTAGTTTTTTTTTTTTTTTTTTTTTTAAGTAACTAACATTTATTTTTTTAGTGATTTGTTTAAATAAAATGTAATTTGTTTTAATTTTTTTTTTGTTTAAATAATTGGAAAAGAAGAAAAAAGTGGGACCCAAATGTTGAGTTATTATGAGTTAAGGTTGAGTTATTGTTGTGGGTGTTTTTTTGTGAGTTAAAGTTAAAGTGTTAAAGCTAATGTGGCGCTGACGTGGCGCTGAGTTATTGAATAACTCAGGTTACCACTGTGTTTGCTCTTAGTATTTTGTACTACTCGTATATTTTTTGCTCTCTTCTATATGCATCATCTTCATCAAAGTTTTATTTCCTTCTTCAAAATTTCTCAGATCTTCTTTTTCATACCTTTTTATATCCCAACAAAATATATATTCGGAGATGGGTGAAAAGTTTCTCGAGTTTGTAAGGATAAGAGGCATTCAGACATGAGCACCACCTCTAACTGAGTAAGAGCTTCAAGATCTGGCTATGTCTGACTCGCAAGAAAAAACAAACACACCAAAAGTCTGACCGCGTCTGACTCAGCCAGACGTCAGAGGCAGTCAGAGGCAGCAAGACGTTTTTTCAGGAAAACAAACACAGCCTAAGTAAGCAGGCAGAGCCCAACAGTTCTGATGAACGAGAATCAGGCTAACTAACTTTGTGTTTTAGCTTATTATACGATTAGTTATTTGAGCGACAATCTAATTTCTAAAAAAGGATCTCATAACAGTTGCACAAATTATAGATGTCATCTATACAACAGTACAACTAAAGCTGCTAACTCTGAAATTTAATCCATCCATGCATGTGTTACGAATGATGGACATGGAAGTTCTGAAATGTTGTGTTGCCACAATCTGAGATGGTTTATACTTTCGGTTCATATAGGCAATGTTTATTAGGTCCTCACTGAGGTTGGCTATGTTGGTTGTTTAGCATGTGGTTTTTATAGTATTTTGATGGCAATTCCATCATGTTTGCAATCGACTGTGATTTCATGTTTATCAATGAATACCCGTTTACCCAAATAAACAACTTTTTTGTTTAACTTCCTAACTTTCACTGGTTGTTGCAAAACTAACTTTGAATATGAGGACATAAAAGTGACAAGAAATATAGGCGAACTTTCAGTTCTCATGGGCAGCTAAAAAGCATTACTTTCGTATACCACCAATTAGAGTGTTCGAGAATCTTCCGCACGGACTACTAGAGTATCTTAGGAATACTCTAGCAGTTAAAGCTAATTATATGGCCTAAGCTATATTAAAAGACCAGAAGCCAAGATTTTGAACTGTCGCAAGTCAAATTGTCTTTTACACCCAAATGCAAATGCATATTACCTGAGTTAAAATTGGGGAGTGAACTCAGTGCATAACATTTCAAAGCTAAAACCAGAATCCTGCTTTGATGACCAGCTATTGGGGACTGGCCCACAGACTATGCCATCCAAAAAGAGGGCACTCGAGAGAGTTCTAAGATAGAGATGAAATCAATTAGGAAGGTGGAAAGAGACAATCTAATGATCAAGTTGTAGGTAAACATTCTGAAGAATTTATCTGGAGATGAAGGCTATGTATGGCAAACAATGAATGCTATTCTTTAAGAAGTCAATTAGGACCTGTTAGTATAGAAAGAAAGTTATGAGAAAAACTGTTTGGTATTATATTAAAATACATAATATAGAAGAATGTGTGATTGAAAGCAATAGCATCCAAACAATTTGGTTTCAACCAGCTGAAAAAATCAGTAGCATTCAAAAGACTAGTAAAATCTGGGTAGGTAAAATAGTTAGTGAGGTAATAAACAAAAGCAACCCGGCAGTATCCTAAAATGGCAGTAAAACTGTAGAGAATAAGCACCGGCTGTACCACCCACCTCAGAAAGATTTAGATAGGAAACCGCTGAAAAAAATTTTACTTAAAAATGAGTTTTATTAAAGTTGAGTGTCATATTGAATCTCATAAAAAGCAAGAGTCCAACAGGTATAAGGAACGAGAAACAGTCTAACTAACTTGGTTGTTTAGCCTTCTAGATCCCCACTGGTAGTTGCAGAATCAACTTAAAATACATGGACCTAAAAATGACAAGAAAGAAAATAAACGAAGTTGCCATGCTCACGCTTAAGTGGCAAAATGGATGGGTAGGGTAACGGGTTGAAAAAATGAAAAGATGAGCCCGTTTGAATATTTCATCTACACAATTGAGATTTACATCAAATAGTCAATTTGAGACATAGTAATTAGTAAGACGCATCACAAATTAACCACCGGAGTTGACCTATTATAATATACTTAACGAATGATGGGTGTTAGTAAAATTTTCCAGCTTATGCTATAATAAAACATTACTATAAGTAATGAAGGATAGGGAAGTTGATATTTCTAGTTAAAGCATAAATGAAGTGTTGTGTTACTACTAGTTAAGATTTTTGAGGTTTCGGGGCTTGTCATATCATACGGATGTGGGACCAGCACTTATCATTCTAGCATTATATATATATAATAAGTAGCATTAGCAATCAAGTAGTATAAAGAAGCAGATAGATAATTATTTGTAAAAATGAATACAAGAGACAGATGAGAGATAGTATAAAAATGCCTGCCTTGTACTGGGGACGAGGGGGATGAGTTTGAAGAATTTGTTGGAGGCCGGTGAAGCTCTGCAGCAGCACCTTATTGTCACTCGGTGGTACCGCCATCATCTTTATCTTTCCTCCCCTCTTATCAAATCTTTCTTTTTTATTCTTACGGACTGATGATGATGATATGAATCTTTATTTTCTTCCCCAAAATAATTACTACAAACAAAGATATTTATTCATTTTATAAACTCATCATTCATTTTTAAATTGCACAACACAAATTATTAACAACTTTCATTATTTATCAATCACATGTTTCTTTTTTCCTTGTCCATATTTCTATTTTGTTTTATCTCCAAATTATTGTATCTTTTTTTTTTATATTTAAAATAAATAAATAAATAAATAAATAAATAGATGATATTTGATTGATGAGTAATGTAATTAGTTATACTACATGTAATTTAGAATTGAATTTATAATTTGGGACGTAAAAGGTATCAATCTTATCACTAAACTATCTTTTGATTTGTTCAAACATAAAGTAAATACACTTATATTTTAGGAAAACAACCGAATATAGAAACGTAAGCATTTATTTTAAAACAAAAGAGAAAGTAATAAGTATTGTATTTAAAAAATAATATGATTTTTAATGTTCATTGGTTGGAAAATATGAAATTGACCTAAAAATGTATCTTACTACTGTTATACTATGTAACATTCATTGAAGTAGTTTGGAGAGCCAACACTGTTCTAAAGCCGCTACTTTGGGGAATCGGCTTGATATCACACGCCGAGCCGAGCCGTCGCCTTGGAGGGATTAAATAATTGGGTTAGTATTGTTTTTGTTAGTGGGTTCTCCACTAATTTGTCACTTAATTTGCCGGACTAGTTGTGTGTTTTACACATGTTTTGTGTTGTCAAGAAGTAGAAGGGTTCGCCGCATGTTCCACACCTGTATTCCATTATCAATTTAAAAACCATTTACATATGGAATCCGGTTCCATTTGTTTGGTGTTTTATATAAAAGCTCGCACGACACAATGGCGCGGGTAAAAAACATAGTTTATAATTAAATGTCCATCCATTCCTATTATAAGTAAAAGTGTAAAACTATATATTTCTGGTAAATGTAACATTAGGATTTGTTCTTAACAGGGTTTTTGCTAACAAATCAACCCAGACAATTGGTTCATTCATTAGTGCATTAGTTCATGCTTGATTTTGTGCAATCACATTTTAATTAAGTATTTGCTCCTTATCGCCAAATAGCATAAAAACTTTATACAAGCACAGGAGATACATGAAAATAAAAGTGAAGGTATGACCAAGCAAGTGAAGGTTTGTTCATATCCAACTAGGCGACTGAACAGATATCATTTTTTCGATCGCTCTCCTATTACTCACAAGTTCACATTTTTTTGGCAAAATAAGAGATTGCCATTAAGAAGTAACAAACTATACGAGATATCATTACTCAACAAGTACAAGAGGCACATCTGACTAAGTATCACAACTTTATTATCTACTGCATTAACCTTTCATTTTCCTTGTCACTCAAAACTGTTTGACTGAGACGCAAGGGTCTTTCATCCTTTGGTAGATACCACTACCTGAACCAAAACAATGCATAATATATCAGAACTACGAATTTCAGAACAGCCTAGAGAAAAGTGTTGCACACTGAAAGCTGAGTAAAAATAATGTCAATGCAATATCCAACAATAAGTTTATTAAATAAAGAAAAACATAAATTTTTTGCATAAACTTTGACTAGAAAGATAACGAAAACAAGACATTAACTAAGGCAAATAATGAGGTGTGCGTGCAAAATATTGACAGATTACCAGTATTGAGATCACCAAGTAAATGAAGGCAATACATATGATGGATACACATCATACTTGGATGCAAGGCCATTCACAGAAGATGGATCAGCAACTTCACCAAATCCTCTCAACCCAAGTTCAGTTGAATGGATCCCACAAGTGATGAATGCAGATTCAATCCCAGATGCATTTGCACCTTTTATGTCATGGAGTAAAGAGTCTCCAACAGCAATTGACTCAGAAGCATCAATACCCGCCATGGCCATTGCTGAGTTATATATAATCTGAAGCATATTAAATAACCACAAGTCAGCAAAATGTTACAGGTAGGAATTACAAAGTGTCTCAAATATGTATTTCAATTTTTAGTTAGAACCTTTAATAAAAAAAGTACAAAGTTACAAATCTATTGACGCATCTCATTCTCTTCGACCATGCTAATAAGTCGCCCCATGCAAAATGTTACAGGTAGGAATTACAAAGTGTCTCAAATATGTATTTCAATTTTTAGTTAGAACCTTTAATAAAAAAAGTACAAAGTTACAAATCTAGTGACGCATCTCATTCTCTTCGACCATGCTAATAAGTCGCCCCATTGGTAATGAGTAGATGTGGCAATTTCAACAAATTAGTAGTTAATGGGTCAATATGGGTTATGTTTTATCTCTAATGGCCAAACGGGTAAATAAAAACAAACAGGTAAAAATAAACAGGTCCGTTGGCTCGAATGGACAGAAAGTGTTTGGAGTCAATCCAACCCGTACCAAAGCTTATTTGTTTTATTGACCAACCTCGTTTTAACAGCTTCTGTCCCACATTAACATGTCAGCAAAAAAACTGGTATTTTAAGGAGTAGATTCATAGTGGATACCATATTATAAGTCATGTTAAGGTTTATTAACCAAGATTAAATGTAGGTAGAACATATTCACCTTATCAGGCTTGCCCATCCATTTAACTTCGCCACCAAGTTTTTCGTAAGTAGCCCCCAATGTACCTAAGAACAACACAATGGTTGAATTATCAAATTCATTTAGAGCAGAAGATTCAAGAAGCTAGGTGCTATAGAAGCAAAAGAAAAACACAATAGCTATACACATGCTTCATTGAGTGCAAGGTAACATCATTTAGTAAAGTAGGTTTTAGCAAATTAAGGTACGTAAACTCGTAAAGTAATCATTTGGGTATATCATGATCCACTAAAGTATCAACATGAGTCTCAGCTAAAAAAGAAATAACATGTTTACCAGGCATCATATGTGTTGCTCCAACCTCCACGGTCAAAACATCAGGATTTGCTACCACCATAGGGATTTTTTTAGCTGCACATTGCTCCAAAATCTTCTGAAGATCCTCGATCTTCGTGGAAATGGAGTCTCCTGAAGGAAGTCCCAAAGCTTGGGTACCATGGACCAAAACAAATTTCGCTTTTTCAACATTCGGTACAACCTCTAGCCCCAAACCCTGCAGCAATATAATAGAATATGATGTTTGTAGCTAGTTGCCCATTTTCATGTAGACTTACAGTATGTAGCGGAGTTCAAATAAAAATTGTAATATGACAAACTATGAGAAAGGAGAAATTTAATGAAAAACGGAAGGCAAACTACTTGTGTCGACTCTCGAGACCTTACCTCAAGCGATATAGCGCTTGGGTCATTCCATGTGATGTGAATGCACGTGGTTCCTAACTCCTGAAACCAAGGATCATCTCTCCTGTGTTCATCATAGATCACATAATAAATAATCGAGTGCATCGATACGAAACTACAGGAAAGGACTAAGCAATAAACAATAGATTTACTTGACCATAATTTAAAAAAGTAGAAGCTCCCATTATGTCAAATTTATAAGGTTACAGATCAAAGAGCTGTATATCTAGCAGTATTATAAGTATACAAACCACTTATGTCATCTTGTTCCACCAATGCGATGATCAACTACCTCATCCATTGGAATACATTCAAATCCAGTTATTGTAGTAATGCACCAAAGCCGATTGATTTACAATAACTAGCAGTTCGGACTCTAACTTGTTCAATTGGTAGCCTTTAATGGTTTGTCTTCCATTTGAAATTGAAAACATTAAAGCTAAACCTTGATATCTTACGGAGAAAATTTCAATCCAAAAACAGCCACAAAGTTGATTCAAGATCAACGCAGACCAATGGGTAAGTCTCTTGACACTACTCAAGTTGAAGCATAGATTTTGATCACACCTAACTTGTTTTAATTCGTTACTTATGTGTAGACCTAATTATACCTATGATCATTAATAGTCACCACATTACATAACTTAATGACTATGACTTGCAAACTGACCCTTGGATTTGGTTAACACAAACCGAAACTACAATTAAGTAACACATGGAACGCACCTTAGAAGATGTTGATATGTTAATTCTCCACTAGTGATGACTCCTGCAAACAGAGAGAGATCAAACCCAAGGCTCTTCAGTTTATCCAAAGTTGTTGACGCGCGTCGTGATGCATTACTTATAATGATCATCTTGGCGCCACGAGCAGCCAACTTTTCCACTGTTAGAAAAGTAGGAAACTTGAACATCATTAAATATGAAAGAAACTATGCATTATTCATTACTAGAATATTTATAGCTTGTAACATACATGTAGATATTGCGCCAGGATAAGGTTGATTTCCATCATGAAGAACGCCATACTGATCCAAAAACCATGCCTGCATCGCACAGAAATCATACGCAATACAAATACATGTGCAATTATAAAGTCGTAAACACTTGTAAATATATGCACCGGCGTAGGAACTTCTCTTTGATTTTTGGACTTTGAGTCTTTGAACTAGCACCAAATTTATTAGAGGCCACTCTCACGGCTACTAAGAATTAACATTTTGTCTAGCAATAGGCTATGAAAATGTAACATGGCATTCTATTACATCATATGGTAACAAAATAAATTTATGACAGTATGTTAAATAAAACGGTGCATCACAAAAGTATGTTTAAAAAAAAAAAGGGGGGGGGGGGGGGGGGGCGGGGGGGGGGGGCGGCTAATGTTGTTGTTTCAAATGATTAAGGTACATACATACTTTTGTTTGCAAGACATGGTGAGTTATATATCACACATCAATACATCATTTACATACAACAAAATACTTCGCATATTATTTACACGAATGAACAAAAATGTGACTGGATGAAAGGAAAATATAATGTTATGTTAGCAAAGTGACATGAAAATATATATTTGATGAAACTTAATGGCGAAAATTGTGGTAGTTGAAAATGTAATTAAATTTTTAATGTGTACAATGAAGTAAAAGTAGTGTTAGAGATTTAATTTTTAAAAACTTGTTTTAGTGGCGTTAGAATTTCAATGCTTGTTGTCAATCAGGTTTTCTTTTACCAGAAATGTTAAATGCTAAACACTATCCGCTCTTACATGCTCCGCGTCAAGCATACCTAGATAAATGTATTTAGCTTTCATTATAAAAATAAGTGAAATAATAGAAAAAATGTCGAATAAGTTGTTTGAAAAAAGTTTTGGAAAACCAAATTTGTCTTTTGCTAAACTTTTTCCTCACGTTGTTTCATTTTCTTAAAATGGAGAATACAATACAATTAATACGCTTTCTAACTTTCCAACATTTTTTCTCTACAAAAAACTCCTCTCACAACATCTAGAAAAACAAAAGAAACTTCTCCGCAAATAAACGCACATGGACTATTTAAAGAAGGGATTTGCTAAATATACGTACCCGCCAATGCTTAAGGCAATAATTAATATGATATAAAAGGAAACTTGGACTTTGTTAAATTAAAAATGACATATATTTAAGTTAATGTTTATGTTAATTTATGATACATTAAATAAATAACTACTTTAAATATGAAAAAACAGATTATTTAATGTGCACTAAGTATTGTCCAGTGGCCATTATTTAGCAAATTCTTTTAAAAAATATGTGAAAATCGGAAAATAAACATGCCTTGTATTGAGGACAAGTTTCAGCAATTTGTTGAAAACCTTTGAAGTAGCTTGAGCATCTTCCAGTCATTTTTACTTCTGATGACATATCGAAACAAAGTGCCACTCAACTAGCTAATGTGTTTGATGTGTGAAATAAGTAGTAAACTTTATAAAAAATATTGGAAGTATATATTTATATTGTTTATGTATAACTTTATAAAAGGTATAAGCATCTTGGATATGCCGAGAGAGCACAAAAGAGTTGGTAGGAATAGACAAAAAACTTTGAAGGAATGTAAAAAGCAAATAAAAGTGTAACAATTCTAAAACGTAATACAAGGAACTCAAAAGTTAAGTTATATAATTTTGTTAGTAGTTTTATTGGATGGTATCTCTATACCAGAATCAAGGTTAAAAGTTTTTATGTTTGTTATCAAGTGATGTCAGTTGTTTGATCCTTAGGGTCGGTGGAGGGTTGTGGTTGAATTAGAACCAAGATAGTGTTGTCGACTTGTCGTAGTTGTTTATTGGGTCATTGTTGTTTAGGGTTATTTTGGTTAAGATGATAATTACAACTTGTTTTAGTTATTACTATTATTGTGTTTACTTACATAAAAAAATTTCCTTGGAACAACTTTTAAACTGTATCATATAAGAGAATCCATAAGTATTATTTCTAATTTGGAACGTGATTTGCACACTCCGCAAAATGATTGAAACACTCCAATTTATGGTGTTTGAACATTTATACCCTCATAGTTACCCTCACAATTTCCCCCATGTAAGGGGATAAATGTCCAAACACAATTACTTGGAGTGTCCCAATCATTTTTGATAGAGTGTACAAATCATCTCACACTCCCTTCTAATTTTGCTAGTTTTAGTCATTACAATTATAAGGTCAGTCTAGAAAATAAACAATAATTTTTTGTTTTTCAGTTAAACCCTCATCGTCAACATCATTAAAGTATGATTTCTTTCTTAATCTAACAAACATAATCCTCAAATAAACTGGTAGAGTAATTAACAAGAGTAAATTTCATTGTTGGTCCTTGTGGTTTGGCCAAATTTCATGTTTGGTCCCTATCTTTTTGAAAGGGCAAAGAACACCCCTATTTTGAACTTTTTATTGCAAATACAGTCCCCTACCGATATGAAATGACCAACCTACCCCAATAGAAATGGAAGAAGGCAAGGGTAATTTGGCCATTTCTCATTGATCGAGGGGCTATTTGCAATCCAAAGTTCAAAATAGGGACGTTGGTTGCACTTTCAAAAAGATAGGGACCAAACATGCAATTTGGCCAAACCACAGGGACCAAAAATGAAATTTGCTCTAACAAGAATTAGATACCTCATTTCATGGAAGTAACAAACCTGATGCTTGTTTAAACCCAGATCCATCCAATGCTTCTAAACCTCCTCATAAGAAGTTGGGGCCAGATTCATTCTTTTTAAAATATACAATGGGAGGAGAGGAGTGATAAACAAGTATATAAAAGAAAACTATTATCAACAATGATTCCGCTTATGGCTCAAAGAAAAATAATCTCGCCCACAAAAATATTCCCTCGGGCATATAACAAACAAACTAAATGCTAACAACAGCTGCTGTCACTTGCTACCAGTTCCTAAAAGCAGCATCTCTGTCAATAAGATGGCAGCTTGGGGTGTCTGACCATCTTTCCATACCTTAAAATCGGGCAAGAAGTAGCCAGCATCACTCCAGGTTTTCAAACTGGTTTTTGAAACTGGGCCTTGTGTGTTTCCTTGGGGATCCTTGTAGAACCAATTTGGACTATTTTCATGCTCCTCTTTCTCATGTGTATTTTTTTGCTCATCCTCTAACTCGGGTGTTGTCTCTTCATCGTCACTTAGATCAATCACAACTGTCCCGTTGTTTAAGTTTGATGCTTGACCCAAACTTTTGGTCTTGGTTTCCACCCACTCAAAGGTTGGTAACTGTACTCCAGAACCCACATTAGCCACGGGCTCTGTAACACCTCCATTAACACCAACAATAACTACATCTTCTGCATATATAAAAATAACATATGTGAATGTGATGCTACAAGGTTCTTGCTATAAAAAAGCTGCAGCTAAAGATTATGATCAGTGCAGAGATATGTTCCTAAAGAAAAATGACAAATGCAACACCATAACCATAAGCTTATCAGAGTTTAAAGATAATAACAATAGATTCAGCACTTCATGAAGGGGATGCTTGGATTTGGAAATCATCATCTGACCTGACTATGGTGACTTGAAGTCAAACAAATCAGTTTTTAATATTTTGGAAAAAGAGATTCTGAATAATCACTTCTAGAATAATCAGTTTCATACCAGCCGCAACAAAACACAACTGATTATCTGAGGGTAGACATTTAGATTACCTATCTACCTATATTCTATACTAAATTCAGAGAATTTTACTCCCATTTCAGAAAAAGTCTTTCCTTTGTCCACGAAGATGTTTTTGCCATCACTTTAGCAATTAATTTCTTGGAAATTCATAGCTTGCTAAATACTCAAACATATAGTTATCTTTTATTACAGCTTCAAGCAACAAAAGCACGTTTAATCACCAGTTATTACAGCTGATTATCAGATTCCTAATGTTCAATATCGCATAATCGCTTTCAAAATCTATATCTAAGTACCCCTGACATGAATGTACAGAATCTAAGATATCATGAGATGCTATTTGGAAGAAAATGCCACACGAATAGTTATTATACAAAGCTAATTATGAGTTGTAAGAGATGATTTCTAGATGCATGCTGAAAATTAGTGACAATAAGTGCCACACTTAGACTTATTATCAGAGGAGCTAAAATTCAAATCTTCTGTCTCCCACTTAATGTAAAACTCTAATTTTAAGTTGAGAAGCTCGTACAGCCAACTTTGATCTAGTGATAACATTATCACTTAAACCAACATAAACAACTTCAAAACATAGTCCAGATTTGCAGTAAATCTACATTAGCAGAGGTAACTTGTGCAATAACTTAATGAAGTACAGACATACCTGCAGCATCATCTCTACCACTGGATAGCAATGTCTGATCTGTTCCACCATTTACAGTGGGGTGTGACACATCCTTACCATTTGGCAGCTTTATATCTTGTACTTGTTCCTGTGCTGTAGCTTCTGGCTCTAATATATCCGCAGTCACCTTCGGAATCTCAGTCAGCAACTTTGTCTGCTCGGATGGTGTTTCTAGAAGCTTCTTTCTTTCTAAATACTCAAATAGTGTAAGAGCTGAAGCAAGTCAAGGTTTCCATACATTTATAATCGGGGTTAGGGCTGAAGCTCAACTAGTATTGGTTTGGACCAGTTGAAATTTCATGTTAGTGTGAATTTTATTGACTTTTTAGAGTGCAATGATTAAAGTAAATTGTACATGTACTACAAATGGAGAAAACGTCAAAACTAATATGAATCATTCAAAGTCAGCAGAAGAAACATGCATGAGAAGGGAATTTTAATTTTAACAGGGGGGTATTAATCAATAATCAGTGGGACATATGTGTTCTTTTGAAGAGGAATTTTCTGATAAGTTTAACCAATTACTAAATTACTACATTGCTCTACAGTCAGGACCAGAAAATGTATAACTTTATACTATAGATTAATAATTAGACGGGAAAAAATAAATAGATATTACCATTAGTAAAAAAAAAGTAGACCCAAGGTGCATCAAATCACTTTAGATAAAAGTGCAAACAGAAATTCGATCATGCAAAAATAGCATATACACATTACAAAAGGATATTCTTTGCGCCATCCCTTCTCATTAGCTCGATCTATGAGGTTTTGTAGATGTTTAAGTTCTCTAGGAATCCACTGTAAATAAATAAGTATGCTTTAATTAAGAAAACAGTTCGGAATTTAGGGTTGTAAAACATAGCTGGAAGATGACAAAAATGTAGCATATATGAAGCTCGAGTAATTAGTTATAGTAACAGCAGCATTAATGTCATTGTCCACACGGCAATATGTATGTACTCGATATGCTTATCTTATTCTCACTTATACATCATGCTTTCAATTACTTATATCGTCCAAATCCCACCCTACTTAGAGAAGTAAAGTAAAAACAGCTTAATAGCTTCATAACCCAGATAATTACGCTCAAAGATCATGAACAATCACTTTTCGAATTACCATTTTTGTCAACATGTATCAAGAGTATACTAGTTCCATGTTAAGCGCATAGTTAACTTACAATTCCCTAAACTCATTCAAGCTTTCTATGGCAAGCCGGATGAAAATGTTATTTTCTTCCATCAGTTTTGGTTGATAAGCTACAACTCCCTAAATTCAGTCAAGCTGTCTATGACACACCTGACAAATGTTACTTTGTTCCATCAGTTTTGGTTGATGAACAACTGAACAAGCATTGGCACACTCACCAATACNAAAAAAAAAAAAAAAAAAGAAAAGAAAGAGAGAGAGAGAGAGAGATGCTTATTTATGTGGTTTGATGTTCTTTATGTTAAGGACCAAAAATGTTGAGCAATCATTAGAAGGTGAAATGGTAACTTAAACTCATATGGTTTTTACTTATTAAATAGCATGAAGAGAATGTAAGCCATATTAGAGTACATGTGGGTCCATCATCCCTTGGGTCATAACAAGCATTACTCACATGTTTTTTTATATCTTCATGCAAGAGTTGGGCCTTCTGTTCAACCTCCACCTACAAAAGAAGTGAATGCACTCAGACTAAAAAGTAAAGAATACACAGCAAGTCAGTAACAAATAAAAACATATGAATTAAAGAAAGTTCTCTGAAATATGTGAATAATGAAAGACATAAAGACAATCAATCCTCATGGTAAGTACCACACGTGACAGGAAAACTTACAACAGTAGGCCTCTTAAGCAAACCATCCTTGACCTTCTGACATAACTCTTCACATTCTTCCTGCAATAAAAAAGAAAAAAGCAACGACAACGTCAAAAACAATTAATTTTGTGGTAAACCTACAACCAAGGCGACATTCAGAGTCACAGGGCTACAAAGACAACAACAATGTGCATCTGTCTCTAAATTTGAAACCGCCAAGCTTCAAAATATTATTTATTCCAAAACAAAATAAAAGTGGGAGACTGATACAAATAAATGCACACGGGTTAGATTATTTACTCAGAGCTGATGTCAACCCATATATGGAAGATTATTACGGACAAAGAATCTTTGTGGGTTAGATGGATACATGCTTACAAGCTAAAGCATCGTAGTTTTTGGGAAGTCCCTTTATCAGCTAATGTAAGTTGGGGGTGGCGTAAGCTTCTCCAAATCCGTAATCTTATTCGTCCCCATGTTTGGTATAAAATTGGAAATGGGTGTACTGCTTCTGTTTGGTACGATGCTTGGAATGTATATTGTCCTTTGATGAACTATGTCACATATCGTGCTCTGAGTAACGCGGGTTTTAGTAGGCATGAAAAAGTGGCTGATGTTGTGAATGATGGTGCTTGGACGTGGCCTGAATCGTGGTATACTACTTTTCCTATGTTGGGAAACGTTACTGCTCCCACTTTATTTCGAGATCAAGCTGACACGGTTCACTGGAAGCTTGATGGATCGCTTGTAGATTTTGCTGTAAAGCATGTGTGGCAAGCTGTTAGAACCCGAGGTAATGAAGTTGAGTGGTCTCAATTGGTATGGTCGAGTTATGCTATCCCTAGACATGAGATTCATTTGTGGTTAGTGATGAAAAGACGCCTTCTTACTCAAGATAGATTACGACAATGGCATGTCGGTAATGATGTTGAGTTAGCCTTGCTTCATTGCCCTTTATGTAAATCGCAGCCGGATACGCATGAGCACCTCTTCTTTGAGTGTACTTACTCGACTCAAGTCTGGAATCGGGTTATGAACATGGCTGGTATTAATATCGTTTCTTCAAAATGGAGTGATATAGTAGCGTGGTTACTTCCTATTGCCAAGTACAACAAGGTAACAACTATTGTTGGTCGTCTTGTTGTGGCTGCATCCTCTTATTATGTTTGGCAAGAGCGAAATAATCGTCTCCATGGGAAGGGAGATCGGCCTCCTGATCATGTAGCCAAGATTATTATAGATGTGGTTCGTTTGAAACTGATTTCAGTTCGGTTCAAGAAGACTGCTCGTGTGGATCATATGAGGAAACTTTGGAAGATTGATACAGTTATCATGGATGCTAGATGATTGGTTCTTAAAAGCTAGAGGCTGTGCGTTTTCTTGTGTTTTATATTTTAGTAGTCTCTTTAGCTTTATGTAGCTGATTGGTTGTTATGTTTTGAGCGTGTTCAAAGCATATAGGCGTTAGGTTTAGGGTGGCTCATTACCACCCTCATGTTCCTAAATCCTTTTTTCTTTTAATATATTCACCGGGTATCAACCCTTTACCCAAAAAAAAATAAATGCACACGGGCAATTGAGACTGCCTTAAGTCATCTACTATAGTAACTGTATTCATTGATTTTTTATCCATAAGCATTGTTTATTAATAACAAATGATAGCCGCACAGCACATAGTCAGCTAGTTAACGTTACAGTAAATAGATGTAGCTGCATTCAATCGGCCAATCACATTAATATCATAAATCAATCGGCATATTGGGAGGGGACGTTTCCTTCAATTGTCGAATTTCTACTGATATCTCCTTTTATGTAAGAAAAAACTTTACTGAACTCTGATACCAAGAACTCCCATCAGCTTTGATCCTCAATTATTCGAAAAAATAAATAAATAAATAAATAAAAGGGGCAATTCCATATATACCCAACTTAAACATCATAATTAAATATTTCCCCAATACATGCTTTAAAAGCATTGTACTTATGCACTAAAAACCTGTGTTTTGGGGAAATAAGGTATTTTGATTTTCAAGTTGGGAAAATATGGAATTAATTCCATATATACCCAACTTAAACATCATAATTCCATAATAAAAACAGAGCAGGAATGATTTGACAAACTGGTATGTAATCCAGTAAACTGTGATGAGATTTCAACTATTTGCACATTCGTTTAAAAAAAAATGAATTGTAGGTAGAAACGGGTTGCAAATATTGTTTTGAGTTGCTAGTACACTTACCTGTCAAGATAATTTCTACCAATCTTTTGGATATTTCATTTGCAATTGAGAATTAAAATGTTCTTCTTTCATGATGAATAAGATAAAATATAAAATGTGATATAAACTAACTATTGGGCTTGTTTAGGAGGATACAAGTAAGAAATTAACCCTGAATCTATCTCTAAATAGAACGCCCTAACAAAGGCTAACACGCCACTAAGTTACAACACATACTGAACACACCAAACTTCCTACTTATATAATCAATCAAACTTACTATTATGCTTTTGTTATCAATAATAGATATTTATTCTGCAAGATGTAAATCAGACTAAGCAGCTGCTCAAGTTGATTCAAATTTCATCTTGCAGTTGCTAGTTTAGATCTTATTTAATCTCTGATATCATCTTGCGAGTTGCAGCAATACTTAGGGAGATAAATAAATATGATATTTATGGTAATTGTGGTAGAATGCTCATAATAGACTATTTATACAAGTAAAACCAAAAGGAACTCAAGGATCAGTGCAATTCTGTTATGATGGGAAATGGTAATACACCCATCTCTGTTCTTTGATTTTCTGAGGTAGCTTCAAGCTTGGTGTAGCTTTTTATAATCACATGAATTTTATTCACTTTTTACATATAAATAACTTTTAAATTTTATGGTTTTCAGTTCATCCTGGCAGCTAATCTTTTGTACATCTAAACATCTACTACCTAAATTTCTTTGATATCCAGGTAGCTTCAAGCTTGGTACATCTTTTTACAATCACATGAATTTATTCACTTTTTACATATAAATAGCTTTTAAATTTAATTGTTTTCAGTTCATCGGTTCATCCTGGCAGCTAATCTTTGTATATCAAAACATCTACGACCAAAATTTCATAAGACAACTCTGTAAGCAGGACTGAGTGAACACATTAAGAGGTATATCTGTCATGTTTAAATTTATACACATAGCTAAACATAAGTTGATAAAAGACATATATATAAGAATTTAAAAACAACTAATATAAAAACGTATAACTATCCGTCATTAGCTGCAAATGTTAACAACGATTTATGATAGTATCAGATGGCTCTGAGCATTGCAGATGTGAAACCAAACTTGTAGTTTGACAAGATATCAAATATAGTTTTATTTTTCTTCAAAGATTCAAGGAAACAAGCTAGGTCTTGGCTATTTTTTCAGGCTATGATATTTTCTTTGAACCAATTGGTTTTATTCAAACTTAGAGTCAAACATACATACGCTGCTTAATTTAGGTGGTGTTAAATAGGCAACTGAACAAAGTTATAAAATGTTCATTACCTGAGAGAAATCATCATCCGACAGCTTGCAAATAAGTATGTCTTTAATCATGAATGGAACTTGTAGGAGAACTCCTTCACGTATATCCCTTTTTCCAGGAATATTTTTTACCCCTTGATTATAAAAAAAACCACATCATTAATAAGGATCTAAAGATGAAAGAGAAGGTTTACAGCTATCACAAATTCAAATTGAGGAGCAAACTTCATGATAGCAAATCAAATTGCCGTTCCTGATTCATAAGTGATGCTATTGATAAATACTTAAATAACTTTTTGAGACACCTGGAGACATGTGTCTCGGATAACATTAGACCAACATACATCCTATAATGCTGTCTAAATGTTTCTTAAAATATAACAAAAATTCGCATTTACAAATACGGTACTGAGGAATCAAGATACATTGTATTGTCAATTTATTTATATCTTGCTTTAGATGCCCAATGTATAACTTAATAAACGTGTGAACATTGATAGTTCTTTAGCAGGTTCACTTTTATGATTAACAAAACAAACGCATGCTCAAAATCAAATACTATCATAACAAGTTGGTCTATATTTCACTGATGCTTTCTTCCAGATTAGTAGTAAATGAAACAAAAAAGATACTGCATTTATCATTAAGCTACCAGTTTTTTAGAAGAGATAAAACTTAAGAGATGTGTTTGACTGCTAGTTAATTACCTAAACAGCAATGCAGTTAAATTGCAAAGTTTTGATTGATGATCATCACATTACTGAAACAAAGATGACTCGTGTCTATTTGATAACATTTTATTTCTCGAATCAAAGTTAATGGAACACACACACCCATCACATTATACAATGATATAAACATGAAAGTACATAGTTCTTGCAGTTATTCTAGATTAACAAAAACAGAGTGGCTATTTATCATGTCACATGGCAAAAAGATTCTATAAAAGAAATAAATATATAAAAACTTCAATATACCTGTAACCGGAAGAAGTTGAAAGGAGTTCTTCTGCGAGTAATCATTTGGATCAGTTTTTACTCTAACATAACTACCTAACATTTTCTCTTCAAAACTGTCAGGATGCTTAACCAGGTCCTGAACTAAACTCCTCTTCAGATACAGAAGCTTCAAGTTTTCCGGAATAACAGATGCGAATTTGCTTAACGGCAGCTCTGATGTTTTTTTCTTTTGAGCGGGAGCTTGTTTCTCCAAACTAGAAACCTTTGGTTTCTTGCATGTTCTATTAACATCCTCATATTCCTCACAACTAAAATATTCATCCTCGGAAGATTCCCGGTTCTCAGCAAGATGTGAATCGAGCAACTCGTGTATCTTATTTCGAGGGATCGAGTTCTTTCCGAAAAGCAAATGAAGCCTCTCATCACAAAGAACCCTTTTCTTTTTGTCAGGGTGTTGAAGATTAAATGTATTCACATAATCATTTATAATGTTTTCCACATCAATCTGGGAAAGCTGCTTGGCCGTGTCTTTTCCAATTGAGTTGAGAAACTCGATCAACGACCTCGAACCCCATCCGACAAACTCGACTTTTGGCGCTGCCTTTGCTCTTCTCTTATGCTTCACAGAAAGCGGCATATTCCCATTCGTCGTCTCTTCAACCCAAACGAATCCCTTTCCCTCTCCTTTTTCCATGTCAACAAACCAAAAGAAGAAACAGTCCCACCTCTTGATCAACTGCTACAGAATTCAAATAGAGGCATTATATTTAAATAGAGGCACTGAGATTCAAATTAGACGATCGCGCAGGGCCAACAACCATTTCATGTCATGCCCTTAAGAAAGAAAGTACCGTGAGCTCGTAAACAAGTTCACTTGTAACATCAACATATACCATATGACCACATACATTTACCAAAGCAAGACTCTTATCATGATGCATTACATGACCTCAATCTCCATTTGCTTGTTGGTCTGCTTATTTTATATGCACTTTTTGGTAAGCAGGTTGGAAACTTGGAAGCAAATTTACTTGTTTACGATATATTTAACCTTGTTAAAATGAATTTGATTTACAATATTTAGCTAATAATTCTTATTCAGACCTGGCTGCATTTTTTAAGACACACGCAAATCCAAACACTATATCCTGAAGCAATTGTTAAGCTACTTATGCACTACAAAACCATAAGCAGGAAAAGTAGGCAATCACAAACAACCTCTAATTGCATTAAACAGAAATAACCCAATTTGATTAAACGTCTCTTATTTCATAAGGGGCGTCCGGATTGCTTATTATTTCCGCTTTGTCCCAACAACATCGACTATCAAGTCTCAAATGCTTTTACATTATATACTAGAATGTTCAAAACAAGAGATACCAACACAAATCATTATCAAAGAATTAAGTTATTTTCCAATATCCAAGTCGATTATAGCTATATATTACTACCCAAATAATGGCTATGTTTCGCAATGCGCTGTTTGGAAGCATTTAACTTGTTAATTAAAAATAAAATAAAATAAGCTCCTGCTAAAAAGACTAAGGGCCTGTTTGGCAGGAGCTTTAAAAAGAGCTGTTAGCTTTTTGTTACAAAAATAATCTCCTCTAAAATAAGTAGCTCTGTTTGGATATGTTAACTTCAAGCTTTTATTTCAAATAAATAGCTCCTAAATGAAAAGCTGATTCATGAAGCTTTTTAAAAATCTTGGAGCTGTTAAAACTTTAAATTACTGATATACCCTCCAAACATTTGTTTACAATTATAAATATGTCCTTTTATGTCATTTCCCATCTTATAATTACATTTCACAGCTAACTTACCAAACACTTTTATTGAATAAAAGATACAGCTTGTAGCCCATGTTAACAGCTTTGCAGTTTACAAAGCTTACAGCATACAGCTTACAGCTAGTTTTGCCAAACATACCCTAAAAAATGTTTGTTTGGTACGAAGACCTAGAGCTATAGCTTAACAAGCTCTTGGCTTTTAATTTCAGAAAAACAACTCCTAAAAACGGAAAAAATACTCCAATCTTATATTTAACTTATGCGTCATTTTTAAGTTGATCTACACTTTGAAAACTACACATACAGCCAAACACCATTATACAAATAAACGCAGGAAATAAAATATCCAGCTACCTACACACCTAGTTTTGCCAAACATACCGAGTGACGCGGCTAATGAGCACATAAATTAATACTACTCCTAAACCCATAGCAAATAAAATAAAAGCACATTAACAAATAACACAAACATAATCAATTAAAATCAAATACGAGCCCTAAAACGGTTATTTATTAATAAATGAATTGGTGATATGGTTAAGTGTTAATTAAATACGTACCGCTATAATATACGAGCTCTGAATTGTGATTTCATGAATTTTGGGAAGGAAAATGTGGAGGGAGTGACTGAGTGAGGGTTCAATTGGATGAAGGAAATTTTTATTTAAGTACTGTAGTTTGTTAAAAATGAATAATACACTTGTCAAAAGAGGTGGGGAATATCTTAACAGATATAAAAAGGTGTGTTTGGTATGGAGAGAGCACTTTTAAATAAATTTGAAGATTTAAAATCATGACCAAACGTTTTTTATACAGAGAAAATTCCCAATTTAGGCCAAAAACTTTTCGACATTTCAAGTTTTGGTCGAGATTTGACCCCATTCCCATTTTGGTCATGCTCGACTGCTCAACCAGCCTACATGCGCGACACGTGTCCCACTATCAGTTTAAATATTACTATTTTTGGGTGCAGCGAATCTCTGACAAGATCTTTGTTACTGTTGGTAGTGGATGTACTTTAATATATTTTATTGCTCGACTCACTTGCTCGACTGACGGCTGCTCGACTGACGGTGTACTTTATCTATTTTAAAAATAAAAAAGCTGTCAGAGAATCTTTTTGATAGATTTTATTTGTACTTTCCAAATCTCACTTAAAGATTTTATTTTTTACTTTATTATGTACTNCAAAGCTTACAGCATACAGCTTACAGCTAGTTTTGCCAAACATACCCTAAAAAATGTTTGTTTGGTACGAAGACCTAGAGCTATAGCTTAACAAGCTCTTGGCTTTTAATTTCAGAAAAACAACTCCTAAAAACGGAAAAAATACTCCAATCTTATATTTAACTTATGCGTCATTTTTAAGTTAATCTACACTTTGAAAACTACACCTACAGCCAAACACCATTATACAAATAAACGCAGGAAATAAAATATCCAGCTACCTACACACCTAGTTTTGCCAAACATACCGAGTGACGTGGCTAATGAGCACATAAATTAATACTACTACTCCTAAACCCATAGCAAATAAAATAAAAACACATTAACAAATAACACAAACATAATCAATTAAAATCAAATACGAGCCCTAAAACGGTTATTTATTAATAAATGAATTGGTGATATGGTTAAGTGTTAATTAAATACGTACCGCTATAATATACGAGCTCTGAATTGTGATTTCATGAATTTTGGGAAGGAAAATGTGGAGGGAGTTACAGAGTGAGGGTTCAATTGGATGAAGGAAATTTTTATTTAAGTACTGTAGTTTGTTAAAAATGAAGAATACACTTGTCAAAAGAGGTGGAATATCTTAACAGATATAAAAAGGTGTGTTTGGTATGGAGAGAGCACTTTTAAATAAATTTGAAGATTTAAAATCATGACCAAACGTTTTTTTTATATAACAAGGGATTAAACATTAATCTCAATAATTTAAAAAATCCATTTTCATCCTTTTTTTTAATATTAATATCTTTCAAACCGTTAATCATTAAGCGAAAAAAATATACCGTTATGACGAGCATTTAATTATCTTTCTATATATAGACACTTCGTATATTTTCGACAAAATTATTTTTTCGTGTTTTTCACATTTTTTTCGTTATTTGCATTAAAAAATCATATATGATTTAACGCTAATATCACATGTGATATTACATGTCATATGTGATTTAACACTAATATCACATGGATTGTTCATGCAAATTTCAATAATGAAAAAAAAATAGAGAGAAAAACGATTTTTTTGTTTTTTCGAAAGTATATCAAAGTGCCCGTTTATAGAAAGATAATTAAATACTCGTCACGATGGTTTAATTATTTTCGCTTAACGACTAACGTTTAAGAGATATTTAAATTATAAAAAGTATAGCTATAGTGGTGATGGGCCAAAGAATAATAGTGTGCTAGTATGTGTATTGTCAGGTCATGGAAGTGTCATGGAAGTGTTTGGTTTAGGGTAGTATGCCATTTATTTTATAAATTGTGTTGTATGTATGCACCTTTTGTGGTGTTTTATTTTTGAGAGAATTGCAAAATACATCCCTGTGGTTTACAGGTTTTACCATCTTACATCCCTGTCAGAAACTTTTGGCAATATACATCCCCCGTTAGGCAAACGTTTACCACAATACATCCCTCGTTAAGAAGGAGGACTAACGGTGCAAATTTTTTCTCCGTTATCTCTTAACAAGGCTGAAAATATTTGCACCGTTAGTCCTCGTTAGCCTTCGTTAGCCAAACATTTGCACCGTTAGTCCTCTTTTTGGGTTTTTTTTTAAGTTTTATCCGTTTTTTGTCAGTTTTTTTCCGTTTTTTGTACGTTTTTTCAGTTTTTATCCGTTTTTTGTACGTTTTATCCGTTATTTGTCAGTTTTTTCCGTATTTTTTACGTTTTCTCCGTTTTTTGT
>LBNU01021961.1:91561-110683 GCA_014162995.1 Artemisia annua
TACAAAAAACGGATAAAACGTAAAAAAAAAGGAAAAAAAACTGACAGAAAATGGATAAAACGTACAAAAAACGGATAAAAACTGAAAAAACGTACAAAAAACGGAAAAAACTGACAAAAAACGGATAAAACGTAAAAAACCCAAAAAGAGGACTAACGGTGCAAATGTTTGGCTAACGAAGGCTAACGAGGACTAACGGTGCAAATATTTTCAGCCTCGTTAAGAGATAACGGAGAAAAAATTTGCACCGTTAGTCCTCCTTCTTAATGAGGGATGTATTGTGGCAAACGTTTGCGTAACGGGGGATGTATATTGCCAAAAGTTTCTGACAGGGATGTAAGATGACAAAACCTGTAAACCACAGGGATGTATTTTGCAATTCTCTCTTTCTTTTTTTTCTTGGGTCCTTTTCTCTTTAACTAGCTTGTTGAGGAGTTGAGATGTCATATCTTGTGTATTTTGTTCTTTTGTTTGGTTCCCGTTATAAATGTTGCTTTTTCTAAAAAAAAATGTGTTTAATCTCAACCATTGATTTTATTTTAACTGGATGGTAAAGATGAGTCTCTTCGTATTTAATATAAATTTGGTATGTAAAATAACTCTCCTCAAATTTGAAACATTACCATAACTAGATTATACAAAACTAAGGGTCCGTTTGGTTTGTAAGCGGGATTGGAATTGGATTTGGATTTGGGAAAGGTTTGAAAGAAATTGGATTTAAGTATAGGTTTGAATTGAATGATGAGAGAGAAAAATAAAATAAATTAATTTAATAAATTATAACCTTTTAGTTAATGAAAATTAAAAACAAAAATTAATTTAATAATTTTTTAATATATAGTGAAGAGAGATAAGAGAGAAAAAAAGTTGTAGGGCCCACTTATGAAAAAAAAATACAAAAAAACAAGATGATTCATTTTGATATCCGCCATAATGGTGTGGTATGAGATCTATCAACTATTCATTACCCCATTCCCAAATTATGGGCCCACTTGAACAACCAAACAAGTTATTCGTATTTTCTTTGGGTGAACCCACACCAAACCGGGAACCAAACAGCACCTAAACATAAGTTTTATCATCTAATTGCATCCCTGAAATTAAGCAATTATGTTTAAAGACGAATTTATTTTAATGGCAAGTTACAAATCTAATTCAAAACATAATCAATTTTAACGATTAACATTGTTACATTTAATTAAATTTGTATCATCAATCAAATGTCACATACAAGATCAAAAATTTGATTAATCTCTCATAAACATCAACAACAATTTCGTTCCAAAAATAGTTTATCAAATAGTGTTACAATTTATCCAATTAGTTTGACAATATCATATATTTTGCAAAGACTATTTTAAGAAAACCATTAAATTAACTAAATCAAGCCAAAAAAAATCCTAAAAGGGTCAAATAGGCCACGACTTAAATTTTTTCACCAAGAGCAACCCGGAAGAAATTTAAGCCAATTCGATTTCATGATTAATCTTGTAAAGAGAATTACATTTAAGCAATAAAACGTGTGCTCTTGATACCACTAATGGGTTTTGCGTACTCCTACACGTCATAATATATAAGTATACGTTATGGATTAAAAATTAATTGACAACATTAACTAAGCAGAACATTTTAATCATTCAAAAGCCGTAAACAATTTAGGATTGTATATTGTAAAATGTAATCAATCTTGTATAAAAATTATCTTGTAATTTTAGGACCTATTTATAACTTATGAACACATAATTTTAATCAACCAAACTTGTATTTAACATTACAAATAATTTAAAAATACAAAATAAATTATACAACATACTAGCAGGGTCCTCGCGCGTTGCAGCTGCGAGTACCCTGAAATAAATTTTTCCGGTGAATCATGTATTCTAGTTTATTATGTTTTTTTGACAATAAATTTACGGATATCAAAATTTTCGTTTAGCTCGTGTCCGTTTGGGCTCGAGCCCGTTGGATCGTGTCCGTTCAGGCTTGAGCCCGTTTGGCCCGTGCCCGTTCGGGCTCGAGCCCATTTGGCCCGTTGCTCGTTCGGGCTTGAATATTTGTAATGTGCTTTATTATTTGTATTAGTGACATTTAATACGGGAATTGTGTTTAAGTTGGTTTTACAATATGCTTGATAATTTGTATTTCTTATGTAGGGGGTGTTTTAATAAGTGCATTAATTGTATTTATTTACCAGTTAATTAATTGTATTTAATGTACATAATATTTTATTTATTGTATTTAATGTTATTATTAATTGTATGATAGAATTAAATATTAGGGGAATTTCTATAAGTAGTATGATATTAAATGTCTAATTGTGTTGAATCACTTGTACTTTTAGCATTGAAATGTGTAAGGCTTAATTTTAAGTATTCTAATAATAGTAGGCCTTTGTGCATTATAAGATAGTTAGATAATTCGATTCAGGTATACATTTAAATTAAATCAACAATTAAATTTTTCAAAAAAATATACACAAATATAATGAGAAACCAAAATAGATCAAGAACACTTACAATGATTTAAATGGTTTCGTGTTTGATTGATTCCCCGAGCTCTGCCTATGTATTCAATCAAACAACGACAGATCCGAATACACCTAATCAAAAATTATTCGACCTCCGCAAGTTAACAATCTAACGCTTTAGTGAATTTCTAGCTTTCCAAACGATACTACAAACATACGTATGTGACTAGAACGCCTTCTAACACAAACACGTAAATTGAACCAACAGAATCAAGAGGAATTTTCCTCTTGAAACTCACGGCGGAATATCGAGGCCAAGGGGGAAAGTTTTGCTACTTGTGTAATTATTTTTGTAACCTAAAATGAGGAGTCAAGCCTTATATAAATAGCAAAGCCATTTAACAAAATACCATAATTAATAAATATATTTTCGCAAAGTAAAGTACTTTTCTTCCTTCCATTTTGTATCAACCAAACCGGCCACCCTTGGGGTCCGAAACACAATTTTGACCCAAGTGGTTTAGTCCATTAAATGGCCCAATGTGGCTTGCCTAGCAATTCACGAGTCCATTCCATTATTTGTTAGTTAATTAACATTTCAAATTAACTTAACAAACTAATAACCTTATTGAACTATTAATTTGTAGTACTATATGTACGACATACATATACGTAGAAATTCTATTTGTGCTAGATTGTGACCTCATAGACTAATGACGATAACTAACTCATTAGTTTTGTTGCTCCGTGCAAACAAAATCCAACAAATTGTGCACCCACACTATGTCGTTTTGATGCATAATGATTTAGGTATGTCAATCACATATATACGTCGCATAGTCTTACACATTAATCTCTTTGATGACTGCGTCAATGCATGACTAAATACACTTACATGCCTAAATAACACTTCATGTGCTTTATGCTTCAAAATAGTTGCACAATTTTCTTAATCTCTAGGAGGTTTCATTCACGTATTGCTTTGACCATTATCTTGTTCATTTAAGTGATTCATTCGCTCACTCACACCTCTACCACTATCTAGATGGTACAATACTTCATCTTCACTATCTCCTTTACCTCATGTGTGAAAATCACATGCCTTGTCATGTGATTGTTCTACGAACATTCTTAATGCTCGAGAAGCGGTACGCCACTCCATCAACGTTTGTTTTCTTCTTTATTTTTGATTTGTTGTGTAACATATTATCTAGGATGGCCACCAATTAAGGGGGAGGGAAAACACACTCATAGCGTTTACCTAACATTTTTAAAAACACATACATTCGCTTTTTATTCCAACACCCAAGTATACACCTCTTGGAAAAACTTCCTAAAAACACAATTGGTTCAAGCCTCTTAACATCAATCCTTTTGAATATTACGCTTCGTCACAAGTACCTTCAACATTTACATCGACCTTACAAGAACGTAGTCAACCATCACTCTCAAATCTTATAACTATACTTCACTCTTGATAGCAATAATAAGTTTAAAAACTTTTAACTCTTACATAAATCATACCTTTTCTGAATTATATGAAGCCAGTAAGCAAACAGCGAATCCATGGATATTTGAACCGTACAAGAAACATCAATCATTGCAGTCAAATCTTATAGCTACACTTCACTCTTGCTAGTGATTGTTAGCTAACTAACCTTCAACCCGTATATCGATCATACACAAACCCTACAAGAAACACATCAACCATTGCACTTAAACCTTATAACTAGACTTGACTCTTGATAGTGATGATTAGTTTTAGAACCTTCAGCCATTATATCAATCATACCGAAACCTCAAAAAAAACACTTCAAGCATTACACTCAAACCTTATAACTATACTTCACTCTTGATAGTGAAAGTTAGTTTGAGAACCTTCAATCCTCACAATCATTATACTCAAAACTACGTAATCACACTCGAAAAAATCCTTCAATCATGCACACAAATAGGATCACAAACCTTGTCATCCATTCACAATTGAAATAATGCATATTGTCACAATATCCCAAACTTGAGATTAGAATTGATCTCGTTATTAACATAATATGTAATCTCTCATACCTTCTCACAATGTGGAATTTGGGCACTAATTAAATGGTGTATAGGATTATCCAAAAATAGAACCTTATAATTCCATTATCTCGACACCACTGGAGAAATCTACTCACAATAGGATCACATCCACATCTTTTTCTCGTTTAAAACATGCCATATATAGATCATGTCAGTGGAAACGATATATTAATCTAACCCGTTTTTGTTTAACATAGCTTAACACCTAAGTTAATTCAACACATGCTTATAGTATGAAATCATTTTCATTCTCTTATAGGTGCTTATTCATTTAACTCATCTTGTCACACAAACCAACCTACAATCTTTAATATTATCACATACACCTTACCTATGGTTCAATTGGTTTAAAAGTGGGAAAACCCACTGTCATGTACCCCGGATCCCTTGACAAGGGAGCTGTGGATCCGTACGTCTGCTGATGTCTCATCTCTTTTTTCTTTTTCTTTTTCTTACTTTCTCACTTCTCCATACCTCACGAAAGTGTCTTACTAGGATATTCCTTAATAAGCAATAACATACATAATGCTTAAAGAAACCTTGAGGATTAAGGAATATCTTAAACGAATGTATACCCGAATCCAAAACATCATCTTTCATAGATGATAATGTCATAAAGGAATATGTCGTTCAAAATAGTATTAGAACTCCTTGTGCCAATGACATCTTGAGAGAAGTCATTCCTATAATAACACGTGTCACTCAGTGAACAAATTTGTTCTTGTTTATTAAAGTTGGAGTGATTGGTTGAACAATTATACCGTAAGATGTCGGTCGAGTTGGGACCCTTAAGCAATTTTTTTGCAATATCTATTCAATTTTTTATGTGTCGCTTAAATTTCTTCGTCATTTTCTGTTGCTTGATCCTATAGGTTTTGGGATTAAAACAAGGAATACATATTCTAACATACTTTGATATGACTTACTTCATCGCATTCATATTTTGTAGGAACCCCATAATAGTTTTATCTTCGAATGTTTTTTGCTATATGCATTTCCTCCATATGATAATGCTCCTAGTTTTTCATTCTCAATATTATGTTGCACAAAAATAATCCTTGATGTCCGGTTAAACCTTTGTAAGAATTTAATCTATGGATTCGCTAGCGACGAAGGGTAATAAACAAGGAGAAGGCATAATCATAGGTGTGACAAATGGTAACTTTCACACTTTATTTTGATAATAAATAATTATTTATTATTACTAAACTGAACATTTTTAGCATAATCGAGTATTTCGGGAAGCCATCCCGCGTAGTGTAGCTTACAGTCACTACTGAAACTGTCTATTTTTGTCAGTAGACATAAATTATTCTATTTCCGTTAGTTACTGACAAGTCACGTAATAAAGCGAGAAGCTTTCTCGCATTTACTGAAAAGCAACCCAACACGCGTACCAACACTGTAATAGATATGGTAGAAGTCAAATGAATCATTTCTGAGTAAATAATACTAATATTTTATTATTATTTTGACAAAAACATCGATAAAAACTTTATTTTACGTGTACATGTCCAAAAATATCAAACCAGGACTTTACGGTAAAATTTAAGCTCAAACCGACACACGATACATCAACGAAAATCAAAAATTATTTCCGTCCCCCCTACCTGGAGTCCAAACACAAAGAAACAAACAAGATAACATGTTTTGGCTTATTATGTGTCCAAAAATATCAAACAGGGACTTTACGGTAACATTTAAGCTCAAACTGACACACGATACATCAACGAAAATCAAAAATTATTCCCGTCCCCTCTCCCTGGAGTCCAAATACAAAGAAAACGGGCAAAAACATATAAAACCAGGCGAAAACGTAAGAAAACGGGCTAAAACGTGTAAAAATGTAAGAAACCGGGCAAAAGCATATAAAAACAGACGAAAACGTAAGATAACGTGCAAAAACGTTAAAAAAAAAGAAAAAAAAACGGGCGAAAATGTAACAAAAATGGCAAAAATGTAAGAAACCCGGCAAAATGTATGAAAACGGACGAAAACTTGAGAAAACGGGCAAAAACATATAAAAACAGGCGAAACGTAAAAAAAACGGGCGAAAACGTATGAAAATGGGCAAAAACGTGCAAAATTGTAAGAAAATGTATAAAAGGACTAGCGATCTTTACTATAAGAAGTAAAGGACTAACGCTAATGTTTGTTGGATAGGCTACTTATAAATGTTAATGGTCAAGCAGCCGGTACACACAATGTACGAAATTCGAATGTTTAGTCACACATTCAAAAAAAAAAAAAATGGCTACATAAAGCGGTAAAAAAGTGTCAAGTTTGATGCATCTTTAGATAATTAACCCTATAAACTAAACCTGTAGAATTTCGACTTTTGTATGAATTAAGCTCCCGAATTTTGACTTTTGTGACATTTTACCCCTTAATAGTATCGTTGAAAAACGTAGGAGTAAATATGTAAAATGGTCATATCAAAAATGGATAACCAGCCTCCAAATTTGCCATGATTCTAATCATGGATAACTATATATACAACAAATTAAAGCAAAAAGTTTTACTTGTACACCCGATATATATATATATATATATCTAGTATATGGGTTTGTGAGAGTAGTCACATGGAGTGGGAGTCTAATCCAGCAGTTCAGTACTACAACAAATAGGACGACGGGCGAGGAGACTTTTGGCGGGGACACAAATGTCCCCGCCGAAAGTCGCTACACGACAAAAACAGTGCTGAGCTGGCACACAACCTCGCTGACCGACTACTAAATTTTTAACGCACACTTTCGGCGGGGACAAGTCCCCGCCAAAAGTAATCATACTTTTTTGCCAAATGCTGAGCTGGCACACAGACTTGCTGACCGTTTACTAAATTTTCAACGTGATGAGACGAAAAGTGTTACGCTTTTAGGGGGTCATTTAATCCCTAATTCATATAAATGTGATCAAATATTGCCCTAAATCGTTCCTTTTGTCATTTTAGGTACTTTTGAGAGGAATTCTGGAAAACATGCATATTCGGACGTTTTTGGAGCATAAAAGTGAAGAAAACAACAAAGTCTCAAAAGATGGTGATTTACAAAGAAATGGCCACATAAAGCGGTAAAAAAGTGTCAAGTTTGATAGCATCTTTAGATCACTACAAAAAATAGTTCTACTCTCCACACTTAATTTGCCACGGTATGCTAAACCGTGGACTTTTTTTTTATATGGATAAAAATTTTGCCACATTTATAGGTGTCACAAATATTTAAAAAAATAATCCACCTATATAAGTGTGTACAATTACAATAAAGCTACACTTATATGTGTAGCAAATGTTTCCACACTTTTTATTATATACATTTTTTGCAATTTTGCCACACTTTTAGGTGTAGACATTCAAAAAATATTTCCACACTTTTAACCATAGAAATTTGGACAATATCTCCACACTTATAAGTGTAGAAAAATTTGTCACACCCATTATTACCACACTTGAGAAAGTGTAGACTCAATAATTTTACACATTTTTAAATGTGGCTATTTGGCCTTTAAAATGTTGAGAATTCAACTAGTTTTTTGTAGTGGATAATTAACCCTATAAACTAAACCTGTAGAATTTCGACTTTTGTATGAATTAAGCTCCCGAATTTTGACTTTTGTGACATTTTACCCCTTAATAGTATCGTTGAAAAACGTAGGAGTAAATATGTAAAATGGTCATATCAAAAATGGATAACCAGCCTCCAAATTTGCCATGATTCTAATCATGGATAACTATATATACAACAAATTAAAGCAAAAAGTTTTACTTGTACACCCGATATATATATATATATATATATGGGGAAATCTTCCCTACATCCATGTGTAGCCAATTAGCTACACATCCCTTTGTAAAATCTTTTAAAAATGTACAATTCAGCCCCTGTGATTTACTGCAGGGACTGAACTGTACATTTTTAAAGTTTTTTACAAAGGGGATGTGTAGCTAATTGCCTACATCAAGGTGTAGCTAACATATATATATATATATACTAGACGAGTACCCGTGCATAGCAACGGGGTTTTATAGCGATAGATAGTTTATTGATAAAAAAAATTATAAACGAAAAATAATAAAAAAATTTTAGATTTGAGAATTAAACATAATGTTTTGAAGCCCGGTTCGACCTGGGTGGTTCAACCGGTTGAACAGTTCCGGTCTAAAAATAAGTCGATTTAAACAGGGTGAACTTGCTAGGCTGGTCAAAATGGGTCAAATTAATCTGGGTCAACCCGCCGGGTAGATATGTTTTTAATTGGTTGTACAAAGTGAATAAATCATTGTAATTTTAAGTAATGGATAATGTTTTGAAATCCGGATCGACCCGGGTAGTTTAACCGGTTGAACCGTTCCGATCGAAAAATGGGTCGATTTAAACCGGGTAAACTTGCTAGGTTGGGTCGGAAATGGGTCAAATTAAATTGGGTCAACCCGTCGGGTTTGAAGCGTCTCGGGTCAACCCGGTTTGTGTTTTAATTGGTTGTATTTAATTTGATAAATATGTTTTTAATTGGTTGTACAATGTGAATAAATAATTGTAATTTTAAGTAATGGGGTGTTTTGATAAGAGTATTAATTATATTTAACTTTTCTCTTTCATTTGACCATTCTTGAAAATTCAAGATTTCTTGAAAATTTCACATTTCAAGTTTGACTAAATTTGCTTTATAGGTAGTATATATATATATATATATATATATATATATAGTTTGTGAGAGTAGTCACATGGAGTGGGAGTCTAATCCAGCAGTTCAGTTGCCGGTGGATACTTTTCTTGTAAGATCAGGTGACCTAAAGAAACCGGCAAAATGGACACGGACCCTAGCCATCTGTCTGAGACTACCCTAATATTGTACTGTGGTGGGAAAGGTTTAGAGACCTGAAGAGTGAAACTCAAATTTTGGTCCTCATTAATATACTGCCCCTTAAGCNCGGGGATACGTCCCCGCGGAAAGTGTGCCATAATTTCTTTTTTGACTCACTTTCAACGGGGATATGTCCCCGCTGAAAGTGTGTGCCACTTTTCATGGTGACGCATTATTAGCGAGGACATGTCCCCGCCAAAACATTGATGACACACTGGCATTGTTTGACCAGACAAAGCGATGTGGGACCCACTCGTCCCCGCGGAAAGTGTGCAGTGTCCCCGCCAAAACGTAACAGCGACAGGGTTTTCGCAGCGAACTTTCGGCGGGGAGATGTCCCCGCGGAAAGTCTTTGGCGGGGACATGTCGCCGCGTAAAGGTGGGGCTTGGTCCCCGCCAATTGTCTTCAATGGTGTAGTGCGCGGTGGATACTTTTCTTGTAAGATCAAGTGACCTAAAGAAACCGGAAAAATGGACACGGACCCTAGCCATCTGTCTGAGACTACCCTAATATTGTACTGTGGTGGGAAAGGTTTAGAGACCTGAAGAGTGAAACTCAAATTTTGGTCCTCATTAATATACTGCCCCTTCAGCAAGAAACGCTCATGATGAAGAATGTATTCACCGTCATTATCTTCTACAATCACCCAGAATAGTTCGCTATACCCATGAATCATGTCTTCCCACTGAAAATCAGGAGTAATAGTGAGCTCAACCCTCAAGATGTTGTCGTCGATTAGTTGAACATGTGCCGCCAGATTAAGTTTTGGGAACTGGTGAATGCACTTGTAAAGATTTCTTCCTAACATGGGGTCACAAACAAGCTCTCCTAGCTCCTGTGATGAAAGATCATAATACCTTTCCCATTTCATATCTTTCTTCTCTAGTTTCATGAATATGTACTTCTCAATCCCATCAAATTGGCGTAGAGGAGTTTGGAAACTCCAGATCCTCTTTTTAATCATTTTGCACAAGTTCAAAGCTTTCTCAGCTAACCGTGCCCACCTTTTTTCCAGTACGATCTCAAATAGAGCATGCATCAGACGTCCCGCATTCTGCAAAACCAAAGTACACCTTCAGCTAAAGATACTATCATCTGATTATAAACATTTGGTACCTATAGGCAAAGTGCATAGTTGGACCCACTCCTAATTTGTTTATATACGCATTTCAAGTTACCTCATAAGATTTGTCACAAAAACCACTAAAAGGATAAGTGTAACGAAATTGTCGAAGATAAACCAACCTTAGTTATAGCGTCCATGTCAGAAGTCAAAGAGAAACAACCCTCAGGCTTTAGCTGAGAAATATGTGCTTGGAGTAATACATTGATCTTTGCACTGGGATCCTCCAAACCTTCCTTGATGCGAATCTGAGCACGATCCAAGAGCTTTGCAAGTTCCTTCTTCTCATCTTCTCTCACTGGTATGTATTTGAACTCCTCGCTGAGTGAGAGCAATCTACATAGCTCGATATCACTCATAGTGGGGTTTAAATGCTCATTGTATGTGGCAATTGTTTGGTGAGTAATATAATATTTACTTGCCATTCGACCTAAATCAGTGACCTCAAAGTTGCCACTTTTTCTATCATACACCATCAAGTTGTTTTTGTCAAGTATTGTGGCAGCAGAATGGACCTGCAAGGAATATTAATGAATGTTAAAAAAAAATGCATCAAGGCCATTCCACCTAATTAACCAAGCAATGAATTTAACTATTTAAGGATACTCAAATCACACTTTATCAGAAACATAAATGAACCAACTTGAAAAATGATGAGCCAATTTCAGTAACTAAATCACAGAACCAACCAACATTCATATGACAATCACAAGGCGAAGTATTGAATAAGGAATGATCAATTAAATTTGTGTGACTTCACAAATACGAAACTAAAGCTGCCATTCTTTATACAATGTTAACATCACATATAAGGCAAATTCAAGCTATAAATCACCCAAAAAAAAAAACAATTTTCAGGTATTTCTGGAATGAAGTCACTGATTTAAGTGGAGAGATAATGACTCACAAATTAAGAAAATAAAACAAATAGACAAATTTCAAGGTGCAGTCGAAATCTTACCAGATCAGCTCTCCAATTCTGAAGCAACGTATCAGTGCTTAGAGCATTAGCTGGTAAACCATAAAGTGTAGGATTCTTCTTCATACGGAAATATAAGTAAGTATAACCAAGCCAATGTTGGGATTCTTTTGCATTCTGGATATTTCCAAGGACTATGTCTGCATTCAAATGATCAGTCAACTTTGAAACAAACTGACTTTCAATAGGAAGTTGTTGATTCATCAGTGTAAGATAGTATTGTAGCTCACTGTGACCAGTTATAATAATCCCTTCACTATAATTATCATACTGTGGCTTCCCTGCACGACTCAACATCTGCATAACATCCAGAGGACAAAACTCTGTCCATACATTTTTTGAGTTATATCTCTGGGTCCCTTTAATAATCACAGTGTGGGCAGGCAAATTCACACCCTTGGAAAGAGTAGTCGTTGAAACCAGAATTTGAATGTGTCCATCGGCAAACAGTTCCTCAACAAGTTCACGTTCAGATCGGTAAAGTCCTGCATGATGAATTGCCAAACCATAGGGCAAGAGATCTTTAAGATCCTTGCTTGTCACCCGCTTAGAATGTTTATGGAGGATCTCACGGCTATCCTCTCTACAAAAGATCCCTATGGTCTTCTTAGCACAAGCAGTGTTTCTAATTGCACTTACAGTTTTCGTTGTTTCATTCCTCGAGTGCACAAATATAAGTACCTGATACTTTCCAGCCACACCTATTACCTTTTCATAACAAATTTCATTCATCACCTCATTTCTCCGATAAGATGGCGTCAGCGTTATTCCAATGCAATGCTGAGAAAGTGGAACATGTCTGTAACTATTGTCAAAATGAAAGAGACCTTTCTTTAAGTCCACTCGCAAAAATAATGCTACATCATCATAGTTAGGAATCGTTGTAGATAATCCAACCAACCGAATATGTTCCCTTCTGGTCTTAACTTGTCTAACAGTCCTTGCCACAATACTCTCCAGAACAGGTCCTCTTTCATCATTCAAAACATGGATTTCATCAATAATTATAAGCTTTATAAGACGAGTATAAGTGAGGTTTCCTGATTTTCTGGTGATCTTATCCCACTTCTCAGGAGTAGTGACAATAATCTGTGCTTCCTCAATCTGTTTACTTGTTGAATACTGATCTCCAGTTAATTTCATCACAGTGACACCACAGTGCTTCAAACGACTGGACAAGATCGCTACAACTTCGGCAACAAGGGCTTTGATTGGTGCCACATAGACTATCTTGTAGTCACCATGCTTAAACGAGCCATCCTCATCCATGTGCAGACCTATCTGTTGAAGTATTGTGAGTATAGCAACATTGGTCTTCCCTGCACCAGTGGGAGCACTAAGTAAAAGATTTTCTGCTTTGAAAAGAGCAGTCTCATAAACTCTACTCTGAACCCTATTCAATTCTGTCATTCCTTTAAAAGCAGGTTGTGCCCAACTCGGCATATCTTTAATTAATACAAGCTTCTCATCAGCGGCAAGAGGTTTAGGCTTCAATACTGGGACATGAACTTCTTCATATCCCTTTTTGTGGTTGCTACATGAGCCTAAAGGAAGATCAAACTTCTTATTCGCCATCAAAGACCATCTTGGCAAAGCGCAATGCTCTCAAGATCAAGCAACTGCCGCTGATCACTTAACCAACCATTCTCAGTATCCATGTCAGCAACGCCCATTTGAACCCCACCACTCTCATCTTTTAATCGCTTTTCTTCTTCATCATGTTCCTGTACAATATCAAGATGACTCTCATCATCTTCACCATATGTTACAGCAGAACCAATTGTGTCACCACCTGAATCATGAAAATCTGTTACGAAGCTCCCAGGTGAAACCAACTGATCAGAAACATTTGGTAAATGGTACACCAGCTTCTCAACAACCTTCTTCTCATCCGCAGCAGTAGTATCAATATTTAAAGGCTGTTGTATCCCACTAAGCATTTCCTCATACGATGCTTGAGTTTCTATAATCTGAGGCTCGTAAACTTCTTCCTTAGTAGACGTAAAAATACACTCTTCTTGAAGACGCTGCCTCTTACTCTCTCTATTATTCACATCATTGATAAAAGAAACAGGTAACAATGGATCAAGTCCCTTCTTCTTCTCAGACTCAGGCTCCCAAGTCAGTTGAGAATCCGTAGCGTACGTAAGACATGAGTTATACCTGTATACTCATATTGGTTAAAAATGGTCCAGCACATGACCGATTGATTGATAATAGATAAAATAGATACACCCCAGTAACAACAAATAACTAAATCTGATTGTTGCAAACTTACACTATTCTTCAACTGTTGCTAATAAGTAAATCAAAACAGATCGAATAAGAATCTCGTTGATTGTAACAAACATATTGCATAACATATTAATAACCACAAATAGCTAACAGCTCAATTTAATGGAGAAATGGTCTAGAAAGGTAGTATATAACTTGACACATTTTACTTTGTAGTGTATCCTTCTATTTCTTTTCCTTATTAGATGACCTATCTATTTTTCTTATGAATATTTCAATGTTTCAAAACATTATATGTTCGTGTACCAGTTACATAACAAATAAAATAGAACGATAACAACAAAGTAAAAGATGTCTAACTCCTACTATCTCCAAAGGTTTGATGTCATGGTCCATTCAACTCTTTGGATTCTTTGGCGCTTTAGGAAAGAGACCACATTCACGATCAAATGGCCAAGCAAAGACCTTATTCTCAACGATGTAAAGCAATGCACCCCATAATTGGATCTCCAATAGATTTAAGAAAGCTAGTTAACTTAGTTAGAGTGGCTTTCTAATCAACATAACCTCTATCTTTTCCTTGTAACTAATTCTTTAGTTCCTTGCTAGTTTTCAATCCAAATTGTCGCTCAAACAAAAGCATGTCAAGTTACATACATTTTTTGAGCATTTGTTAGTCCCTGTATTTTTAGAGCATGTTTTCTCTAATTTTTAGAGCATTTGTTAGAAAGAGTCTTTCTGAAAGACTATTTAATATAGGGATGGCAACGGGGTGGGTTTACGGCGGGGCTAGGTGTTCATCCCCATCCCCAAACCTGATTGCTAAAGTCCTCCTTAAACGATCGGGGCGCCTCGGTGGGGTGTGAAGCTCCCCCAAACCCGCCCCTGCTAGTCAGGGATTTTATTTGGGTACGATTCTCGACCAAAGCTGCACCATTTCACATTTATTATTATTTTTACATCTTTAGCGATAACTTGAAGAATCAAGAACCTATTAATAATCAATTACAAACAAGCCTTCATATGTTTGCAAGAATAGTATTATACATAAATAATTACACAGACACAAATTACAACTTAAAAATATGACACTAAACGACTTTATATGATAACAATTTTGCAATCTTATAAAGATAAAAAATTAGAAAAATATTTTTATTACGTAACATATGAATATAGATAGTATATATGAATATAGATAGTATATGTATATAGATTATTCAGGTGGGGCAGGGCGGGATGTTATTCCTCGATCGGTCTCCGCCAAACCCGGTTAAATCACCGTTTAAGCCCTAAACCCACCCCGTAACCCAATAAGGATGCCTTGCCCCACCCCAATTAGTTCGGGGGATTTTCCTATACGTCGAGTTAGGGTTTTTTTTTGCCATCCCTAATTTAATAAGCATTAACGTGAAGTGTATCGTGCATGCATTAAAAACTAGTTAATACTTTTCTTGATGGGGATAGGATGTACAAAAGTTAGATCGATCGAGTTGAGTTTCATCATCAATAAAGAGCTAACTTAACAACCACCAACAAACATACTAACATAACCGCTATATGTGCCTACATGTGTACAATAATTAATCGTACTTACTGTGTATTTGATGTTCCACTGTCTAGTGATAGTAATTCTTTTTCAGATGGATTCTCCATTCGAATATCGACTATTGTTGGTCGAAGAATTAAGGATGTACTGTTAGGGGGTTTCACTCTTGGGTTGGGTCTTAAAAACTTGTGTTTGGTAGCATGCCATTATTTTATAAATGGTCAAAATATCTTCCTGGTATATAAAAACCATCTAAAAAACATCTACTGTTGTGACACATCACCAATTTAAGTGATGACACGTATGCTAAAGAAGCAAAGAATGCTAGAGGAAAAAACATGTTGAAGTCAATTAGTCTATCAATTTTGGTTGACTGAAAATCTTGAATGACACCATTCACGGGACCCACCTAACTTGCTTCTCCATATTTTGATGTTATTTCATCTATTTCATTATTGAATTTTCAACTTGTCATATCAAATCTTATTACCATACCCATTTGTTATTTCATGTATTTCATTATTGAATTTTCATCCTTACAGGATTAGGTGCGAACGTGCGATAACATGTTAACATCTAAAAATTGAAGCCACACAAGTATCACATTATTTCATATCACCATCCTCACCTTTAACACCAACATTCAAAAACACTTTTTTATCATGACATACATAACATATTAACACACAACTTTTTAAAACCTATCATTTATTTTATTTTTCAGTTTCCAAATAAACTAAACTTCCATTAATTAAAATAAAATTACAAAAAACATTAAAAATAAAAAAAATAAAAAAAATAAAAAAAAAAAAAAAAAAAAAAAAAAAAAAAAAAAAAAAAAAAAAAAAAAAAAAAAAAAAAAAAAAAAAAAAAAAAAAAAAAAAAAAAAAAAAAAAAAAAAAAAAAACACTGCTACATACACATCTTGCAACACATGCATACCAATTTAAGTAAAATAAATAAAGCAAACCAAGACCAACGTGTGTTGGTGAATCAACGCACCATCGAATGCCGTTGGAAACGTAACACCACCAGTATGGTAATGCCGGCAACGCTAATGCCACGTCGACCTAACGCTCGTCATTGCGTTACCATATCTAATGTTCTTACCAATTAAAAAAAGTGAGAAAAATCATTCCTCCATTGAAAAAAGAAAGAAAACCCATTCCTTCCTTTGTTTGTCTACCTCTATAAAACAAAACATTCTCTAATTTGGATATGAAGATTAGTTTCTCCGCAATTGTGGTATAACCAGTGTTCTAAAAGGGGTGCCAAGGTGCCGCAAAGGCGTCGCTAAAGTGTGAGGCATGGCCTCGCCGCCACGAAATGGACCTTGGCGACTGATCTAGGCGTGGCGCAAAAAGGCGTGAAATATTTTTTTTGAACAAGTTTTATTTATTTATTTATTTAATTATTTTTTTTTCTGGAACTGTTTTGAATCAATATTTTGAATTTGGGCTATTTTGCATATGGGCCTGGTAATTATATAGTAAGTATTAAATTAAATGTCTAATATAGTACGAGTAACATAATTTAAAATTATAAATACATAAATCTACAAATATTTTTTTGCCGCTTTAGTAACGCCTTAAGAAACGCAAAAGCTCCGCCATGACGCGTAAGGCTTGAAGCACGGCCAAGCCGCCACGCCACGCCTCACACCTTTTATAACTTTGGGTATAACAATAGGCTCAAGAAATGAAGCTTTTCCCACCAACCTTATAAGAATGCTTGTTGTCTGGTGCCAAGAAAAAAACTCAACAAGCCATCTTTTTCTTTTGAGGCAGTAATCTTTTAGTTATTTTTATCCAAAGAGATCTTCTCATGTTTCATTTGAACTAGCAGGGTTCCCGCGCGTTGCAGCTGTGGGTACCCTTAAATAAAATTTTCCGGTGAATCATGTATTTTAGTTTATTATGTTCTTTTTGACAATAAATTTACGGATATCAAAATTTTCGTTTAGCTCGTGTCCGTTCGGGCTCAAGCCCGTTGGCTCTTGTCCGTTCAGGCTCGAGCCCGTTTGGCCCGTGCCCGTTCGGGCTCGAGCCCATTTGGCCCGTTGCTCGTTCGGGCTTGAATATTTGTATATGTGCTTTATTATTTGTATTTGTGACATTTAATGCGGGAATTGTGTTTAAATTGGTTGTACTTAATAATTTGTATTTCTTATGTAGGGGTGTTTTAATAAGTGCATTAATTGTATTTATTGATCAGTTAATTAATTGTATTTAATGTACATAATGTTTTATTTATTGTATTTAATGTTAGTATTAATTGTATGTTAGAATTAAATATGAGGGAAATTTCTATAAGTAGTATGATATTAAATGTCTAATTGTGTTGAATCACTTGTACTTTTAGCATTGAAATGTGTAAGGCTTAATTTTAAATATTCTAATAATAGTAGGCCTTTATGCATTATAAGATAGTTAGATATGATAGATAGTTAATGTTGAAGTTTATGTGAGTGAACTTAATCATTGTGGGACCATTATTTTATAATTAATCATTGTGAAGAAAAAAATAACTAACATGACCTCTCATGTTTAAATAGAACATGAGAAGATCTCAATCCATTTTTTTTCTGTTTATCTTTTGTTAGATCGATTTAACATCATGTTTCCATCTATTGTCTTATGTAGTGTCTTTATTCTGAAACCGATCGAAGATACATGACTTCAATATATCAAGCTAGATAAGTGTTGTGCTTATGATACATTTTTTTTTCTTTTTCTTTTTTTTTAGATTAGACGAGTACTCGTGCATAGAAACAAGATTTTATAGCGGCAGATAGTTTTTGTGATACAAAAAAGTTTACGGGTTATAACAACAAATAATAAAAGTTTGAGGATTTGGATTAAACATAATGTTTTGAAACCCGGTTCGACCAAGGTGATTCAACCGGCTGAACCGTTACGGTTGAAAAATGGGTCAATATAAATCGGGTCAACCCAACAGGTTTGGTCGAAAAAACGAGTCAAATTAAACCGGGTCAAGCCACCGGGTTTGAAGCGTCCTGGATCAACCCGGTTTTCGATGTGTATTAATTAGGGGTTGCAATTTCTGACCTGACACGAAATTTGACCTGAAACCGACACGAAAATTAACATGTTTGGGTTGAGTATAATATATTTCGGGTCGGGTTTGGGTCAACTCATCTGACCTGTTTATTAAACAGGTTAGGTTCGGGTTGGGAATAAATTAAACGGGTCGACCCGCCAACCCGTTTAAGAATTTTTTTCTTAAATTAAAAATGATTTATATTTTATAATACATGTTAAATGGGTTAAACGGGTCGACCCGTAAACCCGTTTAACATGTTTAACTCGTGTAATGTGCCAACTTTTGTATATAAAACGAGTTAAATGTGTCAACCCGAAACTCATTTAACTATTCAACCTGTGTAACCTATTTAACCCTCCAACCCAAGTATATATACGAGTTAAATGGGTCAGATTCGGGTTATGTGTAAACAGGTGTGACAAATGGTATTTTTCATAAACTAAATTATATAATAAATTGCTATTTATTATATTCACTTTGAACGTTATATGCATTCTAGCACATTTCTGCATGTTTCTGCACATTTCTGCATGATTTCGAGAACCGTTTTGTACACTGTAGCTTACAGTGACTACTGAAAAAGTTTATTTTTGTCAGTAAACACAAATTTATCCATTTCAGATAGTTATTGACAAGTTTCGTAATTTACTGAGAGTTTCTCGGTATTTGCTAAAAAACAACGCCGCACGCGAACCGACACCACAGTAATTGTGAAAAAGGTCAAGTAAATATATTTTTGAGTCAGTAAACTCATTTTATTACTTTT
>LBNU01021961.1:111038-147081 GCA_014162995.1 Artemisia annua
AAGAATCTTAAGTGTTTTTACACAAGCGTTACTCTGAAAACAATGGGACAGTCGTGTAACTGGGCCTTATTTTATAAAACTTGAACTTATGTATTACATTTGACTTTAAATTATATAATATAATTTAACGGATTTCTACTCCGTTCTCTTTATCTTGTGTTGTGATTCCTAATGTAGCACCCCAAATGCTTGTAGGCTTCCGCGAATCTATATTTTTGGGGGTGTTACAACAGGTTAGGGTTGACATAGCTGACCCGAATATTTAAATGGGTCATGTTCGGGTTGAGGTTTTTTGACCGCCAACCTGTCAACCCGAACCTGACCCGAGTTGCCACCCCAAATATTAATAGTTGAAATTGCTCATAATTAAATATTTCAACATTTTCTTTTTCATTTTTTCTACATTTCACTTTCTTTACTTTTCACTTTGATCATTTTTGTTTTATAAGTAACATAGATAAAGCAAATCTAAACAGGATACTTCAAATCAAAATAGAATGATGACCCTATTCAAATAATTCAAAAGTGGAAACCGCCTGTAATAAAAATAAAAGTGCAGCACCCAATATGGAGAACAAACAACAGCTGTATTTTATCTTTAAAATAACTAGATGAGTACCCGTGCATAGCAACGAAATTTTATTGCGACAGATAGTTTTAGTGATAAAAAATAGTTTATTGGTTATAAACAAAAATTAATAAAAGTTTGAGGATTTGGTGATTAAATATAATTTTTTGAAACCCGGTTCGACTCGGGTGGTTCAACCGTTGGACCGTTCTGGTCGAAAACGGGTCAATTTAAGTAGGGTCGACCCGACGGGTTGCGCCGAAAAAACGGGTCAAATTAAACCGAGTCAACCCGCCGGGTTTGAAGCGCCCCAGGTCAACCCATCGGGTTTGAAGCGTCCCAGGTCAAACTGCCGGGTTTGAAGCGTCCCGAGTCAACCTGATTTTCGATATGTATTAATAATTTTCTTTTGAAACATATGTTTCACCATTTTCATTTTTAGTTTCCACATTTCTTTTATTGTGATGTTTTAAGTTTTTTCTTACCTAATATGATTTTTTTAACATTTTATATATTGACTTTTTTATTTTTTCACATTGATCGTTTTGTTTTTATATGTATAAAGATTAGACGAGTACCCGTGCATAGCAACGGGATTTTATAGCGACAGATCGTTTAGTGATAAAAGAAAGTTTATGGGTTATAAATGAAAAATAATAAAAGTTAGGGGTGGCAAATCTTGCCCAATTTGTAATATTTGGGCGATTTTGACACTTTTTTAAAAGTTTGGGGCGTTTTTTAAAATAATAAAAGTTAGGGGTGGCAAAGATAAAAACAGATATTATTAGATAGGCTAATGGGCACATAGTGTTAATATAACCGGGCGCTTTCGAATCACACAATTCAACGTCCAAGCAATTACTCTCATTTTTTTTCCGACCAATTTACTTGTCACTGGTAACTATAAAATATTCCAACTATTTTAATTTTAATTTATCTCATTTATTAACTATTTTATGCATAATTATTTAATAATCTAATTAATTGATAGATATATTTAATTAGTTGCATTTTTATTCATTTGTCCCAGCAGATTTTCTCAAATTTGCAGTCAGACTTTTTTTTTTTTTTTTTTTTTTTTTTTTTTTTTTTTTTTTTTTCAGAAAAAATAATTAAATACAGTTAAGACTTAGATGCTGGATTTTTTTTACAAGATGAATTAAAGGGGTTTTTAGGACTGCTCGGAATGTTTTTAATAGTTGAATTATAATTTGCTCGTTTTAGCCCGTGCCTGTTTGACCCGATTTATAATTTGTCCGTTTAGCCTGTGCCCGTTTTAGCCCATGCTATTTTAGCCCGTGCCCGCCCGTTTTGCCACCTCTAATAAAAGTTTGAAGTTTGGGAGATTAAATATAATGTTTTGAAACCCGGTTGAACCGTTCTGGTCGAAAAACGGATCAATTTAAACCGAGTCATGCTTTTAATAACTGAACCCGTCGTGTATTAGTCCTTGTATTCAAAACTATATGTTTTTCCCAATTGAACCCGTTGGTCTGGTCCAGTTTTCAAAACTATATGCATCATCAACTTGTTAGCTTGTATGAAGTTTTGTGTGTTTTATTAATTTGTATAATGTTTATAATAACATATACTTTTCATTTTAGGGTGTTTTAAAAATAACATTAATTAGTGTGTTACTGTGTTTAATTATTTTATATTTTATATTATGTTGTAGTTTGTTTAAATTGTATATTGTGAATATTTTATTGTACTTTTTAATAAGGGGTGTTTTAATTGATTGTTTTTAATTTAATATATATGCTTTTAATTGGTTGTACAATGTGAATAAATTATTGTACTTTTAAATTATGAGGTGTTTTAATAAGATTATTAATTACACAATTTATTTTCTCTCACTCTTGACTTTCAAGATTTCACTTTTTAAGGTTTGACCATTTTCTCTTTATATGCAGTATAGATAACGGTGATGTTGATATCAGAAAGTGGCGACTTTAAATTATATATATTGTTGATTTTATAAAGAGTTTTATGCTATTTGTAATTAGTAGGTTCCAAATACTTGTGTCTATGATCTTGCAGAGTAGGCCAAAACGACCAAGGCAATATTTAATAAAGGTAACTCCTTTCTATATCTATATAGTACGGAGTATTATAATTTGAGGAGGACTAAACAGATTGTTGTTGAAGGCTATACATAGTAGAAATTTTACGGGGTTTATATTTAAAGGTTCAGAGGATCCATTCAAGAGTCAAGTAGGGTGTTTCTTTTTTCCCTTTAGCTAAGGGATGCTATTTAATATTATTACTTTTTAGATGGGACCCACAAAAATCCCTTAAATGATCTATATCCACAAGGCTTAGGGTGCGTTTGGTTCGTAAGTGGGATTGGAATTGGATTTGGATTTGGGAAAGGTTTGAAAGATTTGGGAAAAGTTTGAGGAAAAAGTATGAGAGAGAAAATTAAGAGAGAGAAAATATATTTTATTTGATATAATAATTAAATGGCATTTAAATATAATATTTTAATAAAAAAAAAATGTTGTGAGAGATTTATAGTAGGTCCCACGGGTTTTGTATAAAACCAACCTTATTAGTGTGGAATGAAAAAGTGGTGGGTCCCATGGGTTTGAAAGGATTACTTGATTAGAGTTAGGATCAAATGAGAAGAAAAACTAAAATGAGAAGGATGAGAAGAAACCACAACCACACATTTGAGATGCACCTACAAAAATAGATGCATCTCCCCTTAAATTTCTCCCTCTTATTTGAATTGTGTGGTTGGAAACTTTTCTCACTCTTCTCATTTTATTTTTTCTTCTTACTAGATCCATTCCCTACTTGATTAACCAAACATAATTTCTTGTGTGTCATACCCGAATCCAAATCCGACTCCCCCCAACCAAACGGCCCCTTAATTTATCATCTCCTCCCCATTAAGATGCTTATATGAGAGTGTGACCCATATGAATCCTTAATTTACCACTTGTGTATTTGTTTGTCATTATTTGTTTTTATTTTGTTTAGATTGGATGATATAAAGCTCTGATATAATATGTAAAATATGTTTCTCTTCATAAAATGTGTAAAACAAATGATATTCGACAAGTCCTAGTCACTTGATGATGAAATTTTGACTTATATGTTAGAGTGATTAACACTCATTAATCATAGATTTGGTCAACTTTTGTTCAAATATGAGCAAAAATTAACATCAATTTGTTTATAGGATAGGTTATTAAAACCCTTTTTAAAACATCATTTGTAACCTCATTTTTTTATTTTCATTCTATTTTATTTATTTATTTATTATTATTTTTTTTTCTCATTTTTTCATTATTATAATTTTCTTTTTATTATAAAACTATAAAAGTGATTGTACGAAACATAAAACATAAAGTTTAAAAANCCATCCTAAAGTATATGTTTAATTTAACTTTTTGAATCGAACTTTAATTTTGAATATTTTTGTTTGTATTATATATAATACTTCATGCAAAATATATAATGAATTTTGTTTTAAATTTATTTTCATTTGATATAATTTTCATCAAGTGTTATATAATACAAACAAAAATATTTAATGTTGAAGTTCAATTCAAAAAGTTAAATTGGACTTATATTTTGGGACAGTTGAAGTAGTACCTTTTGAGATTTGCACACTTTCAAAAATTATTGAGACACTTTATTTGTGTATTAAATACTTGTACAATATTAATATTATGCTTTAACTGTTTGTACATATGAGTGTCCCAATAACATTTTGGAGTGTGCAAATCACCTCACTTTATTTAGAGTAAATATCATAAATCGTCCCTGTGGTTTATCGGGCCAATCAAAAATCGTCCATGTGGTTTATTTTCCTCGGGTTTGGTCCCTGTGGTTTTAAACCCATACGAGTTTGGTCCCTTGACCGTAACTTCCGTTTGTTTGACCGTTAACTCAATAATGTGACAGCTAAATAGAAGGGTAATTATGTCATTTTATATATTGTATTTTTGGAAAATTATATATCCTCCCTCACTCTCATCTTCTTTATCTTTCCAATCTCTCATCTTTATTCTTACCTCTCTCTAGAATTTTCCCAACAACCACACACTACAATCTCATCACCTAAAAAAGTTACCCATAACTGCCGCAAAACCACCACCCATACACCACTACCTCAGCACCATTTATCACCCCAGCGGCACCACCTAGATCTGGGTACTTTTGGCCGGATCCGGCGAAACCGCCGCCCGTCAACAGTGATGGTTAGATCGGAAAAGAAGATTGCTTCGATTGGTGGAAAGAAAAATGAGTGTTTGCATTATTGATGAGTTTGGGTGTAAAATAAAGAAGGGTGTTTGGATTCCATTATGGGATAAATGACTAAGAGATTTTTTTTTTATTTATTTACTTTTTTTGAGATTTTGGATATATTTTCTTTCTAAATCTAATGAAAAAGGTTTATATCTTTGTTTATGTGTTGAGATCTGGTTTATATATATATGAAAGGTTGTTTAAATGTGGCTATGTTTTTTTTTTTTTGGTAAAACATGTTATAAAATTTCTGTTGTTCATAACATTTTTGGTCAGCAAAATGTTCATATTTTAGTGGTTAGCTAAATTTGTTTTGGCAGGTTTTGATTTAATATGATGTGGATGATAGGAGTTTTGTTTGATGATGAAGATCGAATGGTGGCTGCTGGAAGACTTGTCATGTGAAATCAAAAAAGAAAAATTGTTATCGGAGAGATTTTTATGTTTCTTCAAAAGTTATACAAGAAATGTAAAGAATTTGATTATAGATTTATAAAATTGATAATTTTGGTATAAATGTGTTTTGTTATTATTGTCTGAGTATGGTATTTCATGAGAAGTAGATGATAATAAAAGAGTGGTTTTATAATAATAATAATAATAATAATAATAATAATAATAATAATAATAATAATAATAATAATAATAATAATAATAATAATGTGAGGGATAGTTTTGTCATTTCACCTCTTCTAAACAAGCATTTCACGGTCAACTAACAGAATGATTGGTCAAGGGACCAAACCCGTATGGGTTCAAAACCACATGGACCAAACTTGAGGAAAATAAACCACAAGGACGATTTTTAATTGACCCGGTAAACCACGTGGACGATTATGATATTTACTCCTTTATTTATACATGTAAATTTGCAGAAAAAAGAATGAGAAAACATGATTTGATGACTTGAAAAAAAGTAAGACACAAATCTCACACAATAGTGAATGAAGATCTGAGACAGTAAAAATCATGTCATATTTTCAAAGTTAGTAGCATGAGTGGCGATAATGAAAATTACGTGAACCACAGACTTTGTTGTTGTTTTTATTTCTTTTTTATAAGAGTAAGGGCTTGTTTGTTAATTTTTTTTTTTTTATTATTTAATCTCTTATATATAATAAAACAAAACCCTTAGTGGGTACTTTGTCATTTTGAAAAAAAAGAATATTTCCTTATTAGGTAATATGTTAATTATTATTTAATTTATAAGTTTTTAAATTCGTTTTGTTGATATACTATACAAGTAGAAGATAAATACAAAAAATATAGATAAGATTTAAATGATTATCTTTAATCATAAAAAACTACAATTAAAAATCATAAATCAAACAAAATAAAAATTAAATTATTTGTTTTTAATAAATAAAAATATATCATTCAAAATTTTTTTAAAAAAACCCGCGCGTGCGCGGGTATTATAACTAGTGTTTAATTAAAATATAACTTAATGCAGACAATTTCAGTTTTATTACTTAATATTTTCAGTCATTTTTCTCTAGTAAGTCACAAACAAACAGTTTTCATATGAATTAATTAATCTAATTTTTTTCCATATTAAGTCAATTAAATCGAAATCAAACACCCTCTAAATTGCATAAATCATCCTTAAGGTTTGGTTAAATTGTAGGTTTCGTCCTAAATAATTTGAAAGTGCAGATATCATCTCTTTTTAAAAAGTGTTTTGCAAAATTTGGTCCTTTTTGAAACTTTTTTTGGGTCCCTAAGTGGTTTGGTCAAATTGCAGGTTTCCTCCTAAATAAATAGGGACCAAAATTTGCAAAAAGGTTTCAAAAAGGGACGATCTCTGCATTTTCAAACTATTTAGGACGAAACCTGCAATTTCACTAAACCTTATGGATGATTTATGCAATTTACTCTTTTTACAAATGAAACTCATTTGGATTTTTGTTTGAATGATGATTATATTCCGTGCAAACATATAACCATTTCTTATGTCTTGTGATTTTATTTTGTTAAACGATAGATATTTCATATACCACATATCTCATAATATATCGAATAGAGACTTTCAGCGAAACTTGAATCAACAACTTTTAGATTGATTGACATCTCACATGTCACAAGATAAAATCATACTATAATGAACTAGATATAAGTAATGTTGGAAAAAATGGTCAAATGGTTTGAATTACAATTGATGTTGTCATCATGTGTACTAATGTGAATTGAAAATAATTAATTTATGGTTTTATTTTAATTTATGGACATTAGTAAAAATTAATTTTGTTAATTAATTGTGACTATTTTTCTTCCATCCCCACTCCTTATATATTGAGACATATTCTCTCTTCCAAATACACCAAGAAAAATACTCACTCCTCTCCTTTGTTCATCATTAATCTTGAGCTTGTGTGTATCCGTTTGTAATAGAGGGATGACACGTTTTTGGTTCGCCTTGATAACCCTTTTGTGCTAATGGGGTTATCAGTTGTTGTTGTATCATGGGAGATAGACGTTCCCGATTTTCAAGCACCGTGGAGAGGACAAATCTGTCTTAATTAAGGAAACTATGAGCATCACAGGCCTCAACATTTTCCTTGTTTGTGTTTTTGGAGTCTCTACATCCAAATATTTACGGTATCGTTTCTTTACACTTTTATGTTTTCATGTTACGGTTTATTTGTCTCTTGTAGCAATACACATCATATATACAGCAATCTTAAGATAAATTATATTTTTTGTTTTTGTTATAAGAGACAAGTGTTAAATGACATAATTAAATCTGAAACAGTGAAGCATTTATAAAGAATTGTTTTTCGACTGTGTTTCGCTAAGGTTCATGTAACTATATGCATCGTAACAGTGTTGTAGTACTAGTTTAATGAATGTGCTAGTGACTAGCTGTTTGTAGTTTGTAGTTTGTAGTTCGTAGTTTCTACCTTGAATAGTTTATGATGATATTCATACAATTAGTGATTAAATTAGAGGTAGTGGTCAAACTTATTTTATTTGGTAAAAATAGACATGGACCAAAAGTAAGAGTTTTCTTGCATGGTTGATGGTTCTATAACAATCGTAAGTAGTCATTGAAATGGCGAAAGATAAATAACAAGATATACATTTGTTTCAGTTCTCAGTTTAGAGAATTAAATTTTGGCTGGACATTTTTTGTTATGGCAACTGATCTCAATAGCAGGGCCACCCCCATCGATTTGGGGGGCCCGTTACAAAATCATAAATGAGGCCCCTATAATTCAAGTCTTCACTCTTTTTGTCTTCACTCTTTTTGTATGTGGCCCAAAATTTGTCTTTTATTTTTTATATGTGGCCCGGTTCAACTTTGATATAATATTTAACAAATAAACTAAAAATTCAAAACGTTTATATATAAAACTATAAATATTAATGGATGTATACTAAATTGGGGGCCCCTTACAAAGGGGGCCCGATGTAACTGCACCACTTGCACATGCTAATCGCCGCCATTGCTCAATAGTGTATTGATTACTTATTTATTTAAGAGTAAAATACAACGTTGGTCCCTAAACTTTCCACGAAACATCACCAGGCACCCTAACTTTTCAAAATCGTCGCCTGGCGTCCAAAGTATGGATTTTGAGGCCGAATGCGTCCCTTGACCAGAAATGGTGAAGTCGACGCTCAGTTTTGGTTCATTTTCCAAGGGCAATATAGTCCAACTACATTTGCAATTAGAGTATGGTTAATGTCTAACCCTAAATTCTATTAAATTCAATAAAATCATAAACTTTCAACATCCCAGCACACATAATATTCAATCAAACTAACTATGATGGTAGTAAAGTTTGTAATGGTTGTCAACATGAGATCAATCGTTTGTGGTGCGTATACCATCACATTTAGACAACATGAGAATGAGTTAAGAAATTGAGTTTTTAGCATTTAGCATTTGGATACTTTGACTTATGGTAGTCAACTGGCCAAACAAAGTCTGATACAAATCCAAACAGTCATTCAATTCTTGGGTGTATGTTGACTTGTGAAAGTCAAAGTGCTTAAATCCAAACACCCGCTAAACTGAAAATGCAGATGCAAACATGCAATTGAAAGCAAAAACTCGGAAAATCAAGATTAAAATTATCATTTAAAATATGTTTCGTTACATAATGACATTAATCCGAGGCGTATGCCAAATGTAACTTATCATAATCGTATGTTTCTAAACATTCATCATCTTCTTCAGTTTCATCAATTATTTTGTGTATCCATTTTTTTTCTAATTTCCTAAGTGCAGCCTTCTATTTCCAATGCTCTTGTGCAGCTGCAGAAAGCCTTTCTTCTTTCACTTCAGCACGACTTCCTTCTGCCTCCTCCTTTCCTTTTTCCTGCTCCTTTGCTTCTTCCTTCTCCTTTTGATCTTCCTCCTGTTCCAACGCAGCTTCTAGTTCATAGTACCAGCTTTCATCACCTTCAACATTGGCCGACTGTTGTTGGTTAGATACAGGGTTTTCTGCTGCTTCAGTAGTTGGTCTTTTGGTCAATTCCTTGACTTGGATAGCATCCGCATCTCTTGCTCGTTTGTTTTCGGATAACATGATTTCAAGTGAATGTGATTCATGTGTTTTGATGTTGACGCTATAAGATTGGTATGCAGCAACATGCAGAAGTAACCAATATATACACAAATAATGGGGAAAACGAAGAGTCTGCATTAAATTTTAGAAGCTTTTTTTGATCTCTTCGATTCCCCATTATTTGTTGGAAATATACGCGGCATGTAGACGTAAAGTAGAGTGTGTCAGGGAATACACGGTTGGTCCCTCAATTTGTCTACGTTACCGTTGTGATACTTAAACTCCCGCCAATTATTAAGTTGAGTGTTCACATTTGGTCCCTCAAGTTGACTGTCGGGTTTAGCTTGGGTTACATCATAGTTAAATAGTGATTGGACTATTATGCCCCTGAAACTAGAACATAAAACGTGCGTTGACCCAGCCCAAATGGGTCAAGGGACGCAATCGGACTCAAAATCCTAAGTTTGGACGCATGGAGATGATTTTGAAAAGTTAGGGTGCCTGGTGATGTTTCGTGAAAAGTTTAGGGACCAACGGCGTATTTTACTCTTTATTTAATTATTTTGTGGATAAAGAAAAATAAGATCACAGTTGCTTTCGAGATATAACGTACATGTGCACTAGGAACTACAATTCTTGGCGTTGTGTTCAAATAAAACATGTATTCAATCTGGTAATTTATTTTTTTTAAAAAAATGTTCTATTTATGTGTTGTTAGGATCACGTTTCACGTCATCTCTCAAGTCTCGGTCATTTCACATTATGTAATAGGTTGCTATGTTACTTAGTCTATTTATGTTAGACATTTTATTATGATGTAAGGCTCTTAAAGCCCAAAAGGCCTTGAGGCCCATACGTTTAAGGATAGGAAGGAGAAGGGAGTGTTGCCCTAGCTCCTTACCTATAAATAGAGACCTTATGTATCCTTGTTTATTGTTGGTTTAATTGATATCCTTTCCAAACTCTTGTCATATTATTTCTCATATCTCTTAGATCAACCAAATCTATTTCTCATCTCATTTCTTACATATTCAATACTTGTGTTTATCAATATGGTGACATAACAAGTGGTATCAATCGCTAGAAGAAGGTATTTCTTTTGTTTTTGAAATCATACGCACCAAACACCTTGGTTTAGTCTCGTTATTTTTGTAAAAAGGTTTAATCTTTTGCTTGGTTTTTGATTTCTAACACATCTTTACTTCTAAACTTGTGTTACAAATCATTACAAACAAAAAATTTCAACTTTTTCATCAAAAATACAAGATTCGAAAAACTTGTACATGTTTTCGAGAACTTCCAAATTTTTGAAAAATTTGTAAAGTTTGCAACTTTCTTTAAGATTTCATCATTTTAAGGTTCGTTGTACAAGAATCTTGGATTAAAAACTTGTTCTTGGTGTGCTTTATTCAAAAACAAAATTCTGCCTACTTTCGAGAACTTTTGGCCCTAAACTTTCGAGAACACGTTTCATTGCTCCATAAGTGTTACCGTTGCTTACTCAGTCCTTTTCTCTCTTGTATAAGAAAGAAAACACTTCGATTCATTGGATATTTTCGTTATTGTATAATTGATTCGTGCAAAATGCGCGTATCAAAAATATACAAGGTAGACGTGAGGGAAATTCACTATTCAAACCCTTGTGAAAAGGCCGAATTGCAAAACCCGTGAATACGATATATATATAAGATACCGGGCAAGTGATTGCCCGGGTCGTGTCCCAACGAGGTGTGAATGGGCAAGATCGATTAAGATTCGAGATTAAAATGCTTGTAATGATGATTTGAGAGCTTATTTGGTGTTGTGGTACGTTAAAATTACGAGAATTGTAAATTAATGAACGAAAATTAAGATAACGCAACCTAAAAGGGAACAAAAGCGATGGATTACTAGGGGAATCCTAAATCTACCTAAAATACTACAGGAAACATAGCAGGGAAGACGGGAAATCCTAAAACGCAATCTAAACTAAAAACGTGACGTTTATTAAATTAAAACGCGAAATTTAAGCTACACTAGTCCTACGGGCATAAAAACAATTTTCTCACGCACTAAATGACAAAAGAAAATTTTAGAAAAAAGAAAATTGAAAATTTAATAAAAATTCTAATTAATATGGTTTAAAAACTATTTTACACTAATTAATTCCTAACAATTACTAAACACTTCAAATAAATCTGAAACTTTTATAGTAAATACTACAAGTTAATAAGGTCCTAAGAAAAATGTAAAAAGGCTAGGTACAGTAGCTAAGCACAAAATAAGCGGTGAAAAGCTGAAAAAGCTAATAAGGCTAAAAAGAAAAGAGGGTGTTAACTAATAAATGTTGCAAAGATATAATGAAAAAGACCCAAGGGCACGTTGGTTGTGGTGTGTCGTGTTGAGTCTGTGTACAAGAGGTCTGGGGTTCGAACCTTGCCCAGACCTTTTTTGCAAATATTATTTTTTTTATTTCTTCTTATTTCTTTTTGCAAAATGTTCAAACAACAATTTTAAACAACTTTTGAAAATCCATTTTCACTGAAAAGCTTAAATCAAGCTTGTGCACACTTCAAAAATGCAACAGGTGAGAGGTTAATGTTTTTATGTGAGTTTTAAGAACAAAAAGCTTATGCAAACATTGAGTACAAGCTGGAACCAAGCTAATCACAAGCCCACACAATCACAAGCATTCACGTCTAAGCTAATAACAACCAATAACATCAACCAAATTCAAGGATTAAACCAGCTCAGATGAATACTGATGCATCAGTATTCATGGGCAGCAAAAGGGCTTCTTAAGGGGCAAAATAAGCAAGCCAAATAAGCAATTAAGTAAAGACCAGTGTGAACAAACTCAAACACAGCCTTAAGCAATCATAAACAAACTACTAACAACAATCTAACAGGCTAGGATCAAGCAAAACCAAAAGAAAAAAACAACAACAAGCTAATCTGTTACTGGAGCAACAGTATAAGCAAGCCAAGGGGTGACTTTTATGAGCAAAAATAAGCATGCAAACAAGTAACTTAGGCCAAAAACATTATGTATATATCAAGCCAGCCTAGAAGGCTCCACAAAGAACTAAAAATCAGGCCATGAGCTCAAGAAATGAGCTAGATATTGATGTGAGAAAACGGGTCAAAATAGTAAAGGGTGGGTATAGGGCATGAACACGGCCAAACAGGGGACTTTGAGGCCAAATTTCAATGAGTAAACAAGTTTCAAATCCAAATTTTTTTCTTGATTATGAAAGATGAGCAACAAGTGAACACAAAACATCAATTATTAGTTCCAATCAATATTCAGTCCTGCATGCTCACTTGAAATCTGTCCAATTTCATAAGATGTGGAATTTTTGACTTTTCCAATTTTTGAAAAGGTTGACTAAAATGAAATTTGATTGGTCTAGTTTTACTAAAAATGGTTTATTACCCCTAAATGAAACTATTTCAAGCAAAATCAACAACTTTTAAACCCAATTAAAGATTATACTAACTTCAAATTTCCACAGTTAAGCTGTGATGTAACTGTGAAGGTGATTTTGACTTTTCCTTTATAAATGACCAAGACAAGGTTTGAGTAAAGTAACTTAGGTCCTAAGTGAATTGCCTAAAGAGAATTTAACCACAACTAACATCTGCAATTCAGTCAAACCTATAATACCAAACACCTTTTATAAACTGAATTTGATACACTAACCAAGCTAAATGATGACTTAAGCTACATACACACTAGATTGGCTCACACTAACATCAAATTAACACAAATAACCAATAATAGACAGCAGATAGCAGCACATGAGCAAAAAAAATGGAAAATATGTTAAAAATTATGTAAGAAGCTTCCTTACAAGAGTCCACAACTCAAGAGAAGTGAGACCTGAGATCAAACATTACCCTAACACTCCCCATGGAGTTCTAACCCAATTCCATTCACCATTGTTCTGCTTCAACACCATGGTAACACCAATTTTTTTTTTTTAATTTTTTTTAGGTATTTTCTTGTATTTTTCTTTTTTTTTTCTTTATAAGATTTGAGTATATAACACTTCAAAAACCTTATATAAGCTACTGGGAACATTTTTCAAGCATCATTTAAGTGAAACAACAATAATTTGCAAGAGTATGAGATTTAAAGTGAAAATCGAAATAACTTTGAAAGTGAATAATATTTGAATTAAAATGCAGAAAAGTTAAATACAATTGAAAACTAAAGTAGTTGAGTAAAAATACAAGAAAAGGGATGCCATGGAAGGCTACATAAGCTTCCTATTTATACTAAAACTAAACTAGGGTTTCTTTGCTTCTTTGTGTTACTTCTGTGAGAGAAAACCTTGTAAAAGTCATCCTTGTGCTTACCCGAATCAATCCCAGCTGTTGGATTAAAGTTTCCATGATCCTAGCCCTAGATTCAAAATTGGCGAGAAAATTGTTATGTGAAGAATTGGATTGCCAGCGTGTAAATGGGTAGGTACAAGGTTGTGAGGGGTTGGGGGAAGTGAAAGTGGGTAATACTTTTGAGGTATTGGGAGGGGGGAGGAGTGTTGCAGGGTGAAGTGGGGTGATGGTGTTTACCTAGTGTGTTTTGGGGGGAAGGAGGAAGGAGATGGGGTGTGACCCATTTTTTTTTTATTTTTTTTGACTTTCATTGACTTTTTGACCAGAGCAGTTGACCATGTTTATTAATAAAGTGGGTGGGGTTGGGCCTTGGGTAAGATTGGGCCAAGCAGGTTTAGGATTGAGTTAGTTTTGTTTTTGGGTTTATAAATGGTGTATTTAATAAGATCCGTTTAGTTTTGTATATATTGAAGCCCAAGGACCAAAGTTGTAATTTACTGAAAACCAAGGGACCAATTCTGCCGTCATTCCAAAATCACTTCAAGGATCAATTATGCCAAATCTTCATTTCCCGAGGTTATTTTGAGTATTTTTCTTCAAAGTTTAATTCTTGGGGGCTATTTGTGACAACTTTGCAAACTTGTGGGACCAATCTTGTAATTTTTTGAAAATGCAATCCAAGGACCAATCTTGTCATTTGAGGATTCTAGGAGGACTTTTGTTGACTTTTCTTCATAAAATCTCCAAGGACTAATTCTGATAACTTCTGATAGTTCAGGGACTGATTTTGACAATTCTTCATATTTTGATCGTTTTTCGTCTGTTTTCAATCCTTTGTACCTGAAACACGCAAAAACACACTCCAAGGATATTTGTGACATTATTTGATCGTTTTCAAGTGTTTTTGGTTGTTTTGGTTCGGAAAATGGATGAAAAGATATGTGTAAAGTGACACATATCAAATCCCCCACACTTAGCAATTGCTAGTCCCTAGCAATTCAGAATTTAAGAACAACCCGTTTTGAAAATTTAATGGATTTGATGTCTCTTTACCAGATAGCCATTACTTCTGGAGTAGCCAATGTTTTAGTATGAAAATAAGGTACATTGATAACCAGATGATTTTTAGCAAACCATCAGCTATTAACGGATTTGATTTGTCTTTACCAAAAGCCGTTTGCTTTTGGACTAGCCAACTCTTTGATAGAATTCAGTTATCATATTGGTGAGTTGATTACCAATTATGGTTTTCTACTGCCTTTACCACAAGCCATAGCCTTGTGGCTAGCCAACTCTTCACTAGTAAAGATATGGTGAGTTGAATACCATACAATTTTTGGCAAATTGTCAGCCATAAATGGATTTGAGATATCTTTACCTAGAGCCATTTGCTCTAGGATTAGCCAGTCCTTATGTGGGTTAGACCTGGTAGACTGATAACCATTTGTTAGTGCAAAGCACTTTCTTTTTCATGCAATTTCTTAAAAACGATTTTTTATTTTTTATTTTATTTTTTTTGGGTCAAAACGGGGGTACTAGGGAACTAGAAGGTACACATATGATCAAATTCGGCTAGAATTTCCCCCCCACACTTAGAATTGAATTTTGCCCTCAATATTCAAAGTAGTGGCACTTAGCCGAAACTTTTGAACGGAAAAAGGTAATACTACTAGCCAAGTGCGGAAACGAAATCTTTTTTCACAAAAAGGATTTAAAACGATATCCCTGTATAAACATGAGTAACAAGATCGGATATTGGGCGGCTGGATTGAAACCAGGCGCATCAATCATCACGATCAAAAGGAAATTTGAAAATAAGAGCAAACAACACACAAGAAGCAAAGCACAGCAGGGGAAATTCCCCCACACTTAGTTTTAGAAAATAGAAAGAGGTCAGAAACATGGGTGAAAACCCATGAAATGCTACTGTTTTTGTTAACCGAGTCGCTAGCTTGACTCGACCCCGAATTCATTGGTTCATGGGGGAGCAAGATGTGGAAAAACAATCTCCATCTGGCTTTCATTCAACATGTTTAGATAAACATTTGAAGCACGTGAAAGTTCCTCTCCGATGAGATAACCGCCAGTATTCTAAGAGTGAAATCTAGTAGAAACGATACCGGGGTCAAAGATAGTATCCTCATTCCCGAAGGAATGAAGAAAAAGAGAAATCACAATCATTGTGATGAAAGGAAGAAAGATGTTGGGATCTTCATCCTTGAAGTTGAGCTTGCTTTGGTTTACAAGAATTTGAACATTCAAGCTCTTTGGTTTTGTAACAATCCCGGGTGGGAGGGTTGGGATAATTTCATCATTAAGAAATTTCTTATGATAAAATATGTCTCTCCCCGGGTCATGATCAACATAATCATGAGTGAGTTCATTGTGGAAATAGAGCAGAAGGGATTCACTTTTCTCCAGAATTAAAAGTTTCTCGGATAAGGTTTGTAACTTGAAATTCTTATCGGGAGTCATTTTCATTGTAAAATGAGTTTTTCCATGATCGAGTATTCATGGATTGAACACTTTGTTTTCACAAAAAAAAACGATGCTCGATGGAAGAATCGGAAGGGGAAAGTGAATCACCCTTGGGAGGGGATAAATAATGAGAAACAATTGTGGATTCATCAATTACGGTTTCCATTTTTGGTTTCTCATCATCAAAAGTTTTGTCATCACATGATTTGCCATACAAAAGATTTTTCCATTCATTTTGATTGGCTTCAAAGTCAAAGAGATCGTTATCACTTTGTGAATCACTAAGCTCGGGATAAGAATCGAGTGATGGATCATGATACAAAAGACTTTCAATTTCTTTGAGGTCGGATTCGAAATAAAAGAAATCATCATCACTTCCCGATGGAAGTGGATCAATGTGAGCGAGTTCATCGGCGAACTCCTCAAGAAGAAAGTCAATATTAGAAGTCGTACCGCCACTACTAAGTTCTTTGGATTTAGGGAACATGGAATAATGACCATTGGAGGAGAAATCAATGACATCGATGTTTTTAACCGAATGTTTCTTATGCTTGGAAGCATCGGTGTGAAAAATCATTTTTTCATTATCAATCCTCAAGGTCAAAGTATTCTCATAATGATCAACTAGGGCTTTTGCTGTACGCAAAAATGGTCTCCCTAGGATAAGAGGAACTCTCGGGTCGGCTTCATAATCAACCACCACAAAGTCGGCTGGGAAGATAAACGTATTCACGCGAACAAATGCATCTTCGGCTATACCGACTGGGTGAGTAATCGATCGATTAACTAACTCTAAGGTCATATGAGTCAGTTTGAGTGCTCCCATCCCAAGTTGTTCATAAATTGACAAAGGCATGAGGTTTATACTTGCCCCAGATTCGGCAAGGGCATTAGAAACCTCTTGATCATCTTTTGAAGAACAAGGAATGAGAAATTTTCCAGAATCTCCAAGCTTCTCGGGAAGCTCTTTGAGAAGAACTACTGAACATTGAGCATTAATCGGTGTTTCAGCTAGTTCAAGCAATTTTTCTTTATTGCTAATGAGATTCTTGAATGTGGAAGCAAATTTCGGCATGTAAAGAAGAGCATCCGCAAAACTAATGTCGAAGTGTAGTTTTTGAAAGATTTCAAGAAACTTCTTTATTTGGATATCAGTTTTATCACGGAGTTTTTGATNAATCGGTGTTTCAGCTAGTTCAAGCAATTTTTCTTTATTGCTAATGAGATTCTTGAATGTGGAAGCAAATTTCGGCATGTAAAGAAGAGCATCCGCAAAACTAATGTCGAAGTGTAGTTTTTGAAAGATTTCAAGAAACTTCTTTATTTGGATATCAGTTTTATCACGGAGTTTTTGATCATTAAGCCTTGAAGGATATGGAATTGAAGGCTTATAAATGCTCTTTGGAAAAGCAAACTCGGGAATTGAAGTTTGGACACCCGAAGGTTGGACGTGTGCGGTACTTCGTGGGCTTGAGGATTGCACCTTGTCCTTTGTCACCTCGGATTCTCGTTCCACTTCCTTTACGGGAGTAGGAGTAGGAATCGAGGGTCCATCATAAGCTTTACCACTACGAACGGTAATAGCTTTCAATTCACCCTTCGGGTTGGGAATGGTATTTCCCGGGAGAGTACCCAAAGTAGAAGGTTGATTCAATTGACCCATGAGACTAGCAAACATGTTCTCAACTTTACTTTGAGATTGTTCAATCTTATGATTCGTGTTTCGAAGTTCATTTTTTAGCTCATTACCTTGTCTCGACATTGAAGATTGAAAATCGTTCTTCAAAGTGTTGATTTGGTTTTGCATGCCCCTCATGTTAGCCTCATTTGCTTTGATGTAATTAGCAAGTTCACTTGAAGCAACATTAGGAGCTTGGTAATTAGGAGCTTGAAAACCTTGATTGAAATTAACCCCTTGATTTAGAAATTGGTTAATCGGGGCATGAAATTGATTTTGAACATTTTGGTTTCTTTGTTGTTGGTTATGATTGAATCGATTTGGATTATTGGGTTGAGAAAAGCCGGGTGGACCATTTTGATTGCTAGCACGATGGTTCGGGTCAACTTGAGGACGGTATTGGTTACCTCCTTGGTTGTAAGACCCGACTATGACTTTGACATCAAATTGACTACCATCAGTGGCAGTACAATTGTAGTAAGCATGCGGTCCACCACAAGTGACACAAGTTTCTTCCACCGCTTTGACTTGAGCGGGTAAAGAAGTTTGTGGAGAAGATAGTTTCTTTTGTTTGGAAAGAACCAATGCTTGGATAGCTTCCGTGAGTTTGTCAAGTTTAGCATCGGTGCTAGAATTACTCACGGGAGATGATCTAGATGAGGTTGCATTCACTTGGGAAACAACGGATTTGCTTCATGAAGTACAAACCTTTGACTTATTTTCAATGATCGCTAAAGCATCTTTAGGAGTCCGATTCAAGAGATTGCCACCCGCGGCATTGTTCAAAGAATCTTGATTGGTTTGGTTCAAACCATTGTAGAAAGTATCAATTTAATGCAATTCGGAAAAACCATGATGAGGATATTTGCGAAGTAACTCTTTAAAACGATCCCACGCCTTGCTAAAAGATTCATCAAAGTTTTGAGTAAACTTTGTGATTTCATTCTTTAAGCTTGTCGTTTTAGACGGGGGAAAGAATCCATTCACAAATTTCAACACGAGGTCTTCCCATGTCTCAATAGAACGAGGGGGTTGTTTCTCAAGCCAAATCTGGGCCGTACCCTCGAGAGAGAAAGGAAAAAGAAGAAGCTTGATAGCTTCTTGAGGGATGTTTTTTTATTTGATGGTGGAAGTGATCTTGTTAAACCATCGAATGTGAGAATGAGGATCGTCCCTTTCAAAACCGAAGTATTGACTCGAAGTTACTAATTGTAGCAACCCGGTCTTGAGTTCAAAATTATCGGCAACGATTGCCGGAACAACGATGGCCTCTCCATAACCCTCGGTGGGTGCTTGGAGAAGCTCGGACATGGTACGATTATCGGCCATGTTTGGAGGAATAGCACGAATCTCGGGTTCGACTATTGGATGGGCACGTTGACAATTACGCCTTCTTGGAATGTTGTTGAGCGATTGCAAAGGACTTGATGACGTAGACGAACGAGTGCGCATGCACCAAAAAAACACATCAATAAAACAAGACCAATTTAAAGACAAGGTGAACTTAAACCAATAATCAAGAACGTAAGGTTAACTTTTAAGGACAAACGCACAAAGGAGCGGGAGAGAAGAATGGATCTCTCACTAGGCCGAAGTTCGTTGGATCGCCCTATACCGTTTCGACTCCTCTTAAAGTTTGCTTATCGTTTAAAAGTTTTTCAAAACGCAAGTGATACAAAGGCAAGTTTTAATCTTTGGTTTGGGAACTTATTATGGTCACACCCCCAGTTGGTAAGTGTTCTGCCTTGGTTTTACGGTGGTAAGATTTTATTGTTGTAATTATTAAACAAAGAAACGGAAAATCTTTTTGTGTTTTTATCTTTTATATATATATATAGAAACAAAAGGAAAATATTTTTGTGTTTTATACGTTTTTTGAAAGCGATAACTTCTTGACGAAGGTTCTACAAGTCACTAATCGTTAAAACTGTTAACGATATTGTCGCAACACAACCTCCCCGGCAGCGGCGCCAAAATTTGATTCGTGCAAAATGCGCGTATCAAAAATATACAAGATAGACGTGAGGGAAATTCACTATTCAAACCCTTGTGAAAAGGCCGAATTGCAAAACCTGTGAATACGATATATATATAAGATACCGGGCAAGTGATTACTCGGATCATGTCCCAACGAGGTGTGAATGGGCAAGATCGATTAAGATTCGAGATTAAAATGCTTGTAATGATGATTTGAGAGCTTATTTGGTGTTGTGGTACGTTAAAATTACGAGAATTGTAAATTAATGAACGAAAATTAAGATAACGCAACCTAAAAGGGAACAAAAGCAATGGAATACTAGGGGAATCCTAAATCTACCTAAAATACTACGGGAAACATAATAGGGAAGACGGGAAATCCTAAAACGCAATATAAACTAAAAACGTGACGTTTATTAAAAATAAACGTCAACGCGCAAATTAAAACGCGAAATTTAAGCTACACTAGTCCTACGGGCATAAAAACAATTTTCTCACTCACTAAATGACAAAAGAAAAGTTTAGAAAAAAGAAAATTGAAAATTTAATAAAAATTCTAATTAATATGGTTTAAAAACTATTTTACACTAATTAATTCCTAACAATTACTAAACACTTCAAATAAATCTGAAACTTTTATAGTAAATACTACAAGTTAATAAGGTCCTAAGAAAAATGTAAAAAGGCTAGGTACAGTAGCTAATTAGCACAAAATAAGCAGTGAAAAGCTGAAAAAGCTAATAAGGCTAAAAAGAAAAGAGGGTGTTAACTAATAAATGTTGCAAAGATATAATGAAAAAGACCCAAGGGCACGTTGGTTGTGGTGTGTGGTGTTGAGTCTGTGTACAAGAGGTCTGGGGTTCGAACCTTGCCCAGACCTTTTTTGCAATATATATATATATATATATATATATATATATATATATATATGGGGAAATCTTACCTACATCCAAGTGTAGGAAATTAGCTACACATCCCTTTGTAAAATCTTTTAAAAATGTACAGTTCAGCCCCTGTGACTTACTGCAGGGGCTGAACTGTACATTTTTAAAATTTTTTATAAAGGGGATGTGTAGCTAATTGCCTACATCAAGGTGTAGCTAACATATCCCCTATATATATATATATATATATATATATATATATATATTATTTCTTCTTATTTCTTTTTGCAAAATGTTCAAACAACAATTTTAAACAACTTTTGAAAATCCATTTTCACTGAAAAGCTTAAATCAAGCTTGTGCACACTTCAAAAATGCAACAGGTGAGAGGTTAATGTTTTTAAGTGAGTTTTAAGAACAAAAAGCTTATGCAAACATTGAGTACAAGTTGGAACCAAGCTAATCACAAGCCCACACAATCATAAGCATTCATGTCTAAGCTAATAACAACCAAGAACATCAACCAAATTCAAGGATTAAACCAGCTCAGATGAATACTAATGCATCAATATTCATGGGCAGCAAAAGGGCTTCTTAAGGGGCAAAACAAGCAAGCCAAATAAGCAATTAAGTAAAGACCTGTGTAAACAAACTCAAACACACCTTAAGCAATCATAAACAAACTACTAACAACAATCTAACAGGCTAGGATCAAGCGAAACCAAAAGAAAAAAAAACACAACAAGCTAATCTGTTATTGGAGCAACAGTATAAGCAAACCAAGGGGTGACTTTTATGAGCAAAAATAAGCATGTAAACAAGTAACTCAGGCCAAAAACATTATGTATATATCAAGCCAGCCTAGAAGGCTCCACAAAGAACTAAAAATCAGGCCATGAGCTCAAGAAATGAGCTAGATATTGATGTGAGAAAAACAGGTCAAAATAGTAAAGGGTTGGTACAGGGCATGAACACGGCCAAACAGGGGACTTTGAGGCCAAATTTCAATGAGTAAACAAGTTTCAAATCCAAATTTTTTTCTTGATTATGAAAGATGGCAACAAGTGAACACAAAACATCAATTATTATCCAGTTCCAATCAATATTCAACCCTGCATGCTCACTTGAAATCTGTCGAATTTCATAAGATGTGGAATTTTTGACTTTTCCAATTTTTTAAAAGGTTGACTAAAATGAAATTTGATTGGTCTAGTTTTACTAAAAATGGTTTATTACCCCTAAATGAAACTATTTCAAGCAAAATCAACAACTTTTAAACCCAATTAAAGATTATACTAACTTCAAATTTCCACAGTTAAGCTGTGATGTAATTGTGAAGGTGATTTTGACTTTTCCTTTATAAATGACCAAGACAAGGTTTGAGTAAAGTAAATTAGGTCCTAAGTGAATTGCATAAAGAGAATTTAACCACAACTAACATCTACAATTCAGTCAAACCTGTTGGGAATAAAGCTAACAGTTACCACTGATAAGCTTGTGGAAGACACTGCTGAAGAATGCACTAGCAGTGGAAACACATTACCACTGCTAGTACATATTATTACCACTGCTGTTAGGATAACTGTTATGTATTCAAATATAGAAAAGATCTTTATGTATATTCTATTCTATTAGTTTTATCTTTATCTTGTAAAGGACTCCTTGTGCTATAAAAGGAGGTCCTAGGTCATTGTTCTAGGTACGTATCAACATTAGAAAGCTTCAAGGTGTAACCCTAGTGATAAGCAAGATCACTCGTATTATTATCAATAATATTGAAGCTTTGGTGTTAAACTTACAACTGTTCTCACTTACATTACATCATACAATAAACATTCTAAGTATTGTTAAGTATATTCCGCGTGCTTAATAATATAACTCAAAGTATCACTCTAACACAAGGCGTATGTTTAGATCCTACAAAACCTATAATACCAAACACCCTTTATAAACCGAATTTGATACACTAACCAAGCTAAATGATGACTTAAGCTACATACACACTAGATTGGCTCACACTAACATCAAATTAACACAAATAACCAATAATAGACAGCAGATAGCAGCACATGAGCAAAAAAATGGAAAATATGTTAAAAATTATGTAAGAAGCTTCCTTACAAGAGCCCACAGCTCAAGACAAGTGAGACCTGAGTTCAAACATTACCCTAACACTCCCAATGGAGTTCTAACCCAATTCCATTCACCATTGTTCTGCTTCAACACCATGGTAACACCAATTTATTTATTTATTTTTTTAGGTATTTTCTTGTATTTTTCTTTTTTTTTTCTTTCTAAGATTTGAGTATTTAACACTTCAAAAACCTTATATAAGCTACTGGGAACATTTTTCAAGCATCATTTAAGTGAAACAACAATAATTTGCAAGAGTATGAGATTTAAAGTGAAAATCGAAATAACTTTGAAAGTGAATAATATTTGAATTAAAATGCAAAAAAGTGAAATACAATTGAAAACTAAAGTACTTGAGTAAAAATGCAAGAAAAGGGATGCCATGGAAGGCTACATAAGCTTCCTATTTATACTAAAACTAAACTAGGGTTTCTTTGCTTCTTTGTGTTACTTCTGTAAGAGAAAACCTTGTAAAAGTCATCCTTGTGCTTACCCGAATCAATCCCAGCTGTTGGATTAAAGTTTCCATGATCCTAGCCCTAGATCAAAATTGGCGGGAAAATTGTTATGTGAAGAATTGTATTGCCAGCGTGTAAATGGGTAAGTACAAGGTTATGAGGGGTTAGGGGAAGTGAAAGTGGGTAATACTTTTGAGGTATTGGGAGGGGGAGGAGTGTTGCAGGGTGAAGTGGGGTGATGGTGTTTACCTAGTGTGTTTTGGGGGGAAGGAGGAAGGAGATGGGGTGTGACCCATTTTTTTTTNCCTTGGGTAAGATTTGGCCAATCAGATTTAGGATTGAGTTAGTTTTGTTTTTGGGTTTATAAATGGTGTATTTAATAAGATCCGCTTGGTTTTGTATATATTGAAGCCCAAGGAACAAAGTTGTAATTTACTGAAAACCAAGGGACCAATTCTGCCATCATTCCAAAATCACTTCAAGGATCAATTATGCTAAATCTTCATTTCCCGAGGTTATTTTGAGTATTTTTCTTCAAAGTATAATTCTCGGGGGCTATTTCTGACAACTTTGCAAACTTGAGGGACCAATCTTGTAATTTTTTGAAAATGCAATCCAAGGATCAATCTTGTCATTTGAGGATTCTAGGAGGACTTTTGTTGACTTGTCTTCATAAAATCTCTCCAAGGACTAATTCTGACAACTTCTGATAGTTCAGGGACTGATTTTGACAATTCTTTATATTTTGCTCGTTTTTCGTCTGTTTTCAATCCTTTGTACTTGAAACACGCCAAAACACACTCCAAGGATATTTGTGACATTGTTTGAACGTTTTCAAGTGTTTTTGGTTGTTTTGGTTCGGAAAATGGAAGAAAAGATATGTGTAAAATGACACATATCAATAATCTCGAAAATTTGGACTCACTTTTCGAAAACTTGAAAATTTTCGAGAACCTAACATAACTTTCATGAACACTTTCTGTTTTCGACAAATTGTGTTGTTTTCGAAATCATTTTCAAATCTTTCGAGAACTTTGTTGGTTTCCCTAGTTTCTGTGATCTTGAAAATATTCTCAAACATTCTCGATAACACTCATTTTATCGAGAACTTTTGACCTTTTATCGAGAACACACAAACTTTCGAGAACACACCCATTACTTTCGAGAACACTAGAACTTTAACTATTTTTGAGAATTTCAACATCCAAAGTTTCGAGAACACACTTGTGCTAGTTTCCGAGAATTGGCTTACCATTTATACCTTCTACAAAGACCCATTTATACACAAGTCTTCAATCATGTCTCAACCTCCGTACTACAACTTTCATCAATAACAACCGTATCATCAAACACAATAGTTTCGTCAACAACAGCAGTATCACCATCAACAACCTCCGAAGCGTATCAACAATCATATCCGTATCATCAAATGATCTCTCAACAACATGTCATGATGCATCAACATCAACAACTACCTCAACCTAAACCTTTTCCCATGCAACAAATCACTCCACCGTCGAAACAAACTCATTGGTTTGACCAAATGTGTGAAGTCATCACTACTCAACAATCAAGGCATGAAGCAGGTTCACTTGACACACCCCCGATGCTCACACCCGGCAATTATGTACAATGGTCAAGTCGGTTCCTACGGTTTCTTGAAATCAAGAAACTACATGGCAAATACATGAGGAAAGTAATCATTGATGGTCCTTTTGAGACAACGACTAACACTGTACCAGGTGATCCAACTGCCGATCCACCTAGACCTGATTCACGTGTACCTCTTACTGACGCTCAACTCACTGCTGAACAAATCCTTCACAAAGAGGCAGATGAATATGCTATGATCTACATTCTTCAAGGCATACCAAATCTGATTTTTCGAAGTGTTGATGCTCAAAAAACAGCTAAGGCTATGTGGGAACACGTCCATCTCTTAATGGAAGGCACTCAATTGAATCAAGAGGACATGGAATCCAAACTTTATATGGAATACAGACACTTTATGATTAAGCCAATGGAATCACTTGAGTCATATTACCATCGCTTCACGAACATCATTAATGACCTCGACAGACATATGGTTTGTTCTATGACTATCTGAAACACCATCAACATGAAGTGGACAAAGATCGCGCTCTCAGAGGGAACTTGTTGGACCGTGTATAACAACTTATTTCATGACTTATTTAGCGTATTCTAGAGAGAGAAATAGAGAGTAGAGAGAGAGAGTGGAGGATCATCATGTAAAGAAAATAAGCACTATGTGTATTACCAAATGATGAAACTCACCTCACAAATGAGGTTTACAATTCTTTATATAGTACTAGGAATATTAGATTTAGGCTTGTACATGTTTAGCCCTTGAACTTCCTAGTTTATGATAAATGAACATATAACTTATGAAACTACTTTCTAACGCAACCTATTACACGTTTCAAGAATATAATGACCGACACTTCATAATAAAAAATACTATGCTAACAATCTCCCCCTAAGTGTTGGTCATTGAAGGTTGCGTGACGTCTTCATCTTTGTCTTTAAACTTTAACATTCATTGCTCTTGACGTCTTTAGAAAACATTAGATAAGTCATTGTTCAACGTTCATCGTTCTTTGTTCCTTCATGCTTTGTGATCTTTACACCATGACTTTTCTTTGTTCTTTGTTGTTGTGGTTGTTCATCTGCCTTATGTCACTACTTCGTCTTTGTAGGTTAGTCGCCTTTCCAACATGCTCATACATCTTTAGTCTTTGCCATAGATATATTTGTTGTCGCGGTTCTTTCACTTTGATCTTTGTCACTTAACTTTGTAGATTCTTCTTTTTGGCGTAGAATCTTTCTTTGACTGTTGCTTTCCTTTGATCTTAGTGAGAACTTTCCTTTGACTTTGAGATGTATGTATGAGCATGTGGAAACTAGTGTGGTGGTTGTACCTGCATAAAACAGTTAGCAATAAAACATCCGGTACTTACAGGTTCGGAATTAGAGATCGTCAACAGCATATTGTGAAGACTTTCTCCAACCCTTACCATGGCCGTTCCTAATCGGATACCCTCGAAAGAGCTTACACAGACATACCGAAGTACACCCACGATTAGGTGAGTCGCTGGAGATCACCCCACGACTGTAGACCGTTTGGAATCCACCGAAAACACTAAGCGTAACCCACAAGAGATTACCGAAGTGACCTGCTGTCAGGGCTGTTTGATGTTGACCCTGGCAGGAGTTTCCGTTCAATCATTGAGAAGTACATAAGTAAATTCTCTCATAAACGTTCTGGCAGATTGCTAAGACCTGCGTAGGACTCTAAAGTTTACATCTGGCGTCCATTGATGTAGAACAACCAGTGTAATAATATCGTGTGCTCCTATGAGATCTTTTGATGAATCTCTTGGCTCTAGACTCAATAAGTGCACATTTTAGTCATCGGAGGAATGGAGCAGAGTACCTCCTTTTCAATATCAACACACTCGGAATGAGTGGTCAATAGATTATGCAGGGTTCTCCGTGAGAATGAAACAAGTATCTTTTGAGAGATACTCGAGTGGCTAGAAGGTTTAAGTGCAGTGCGTCACTGGGTCCATGACGTCTTGTCTTCAATACCGATGTCACCTTGGTAACAATCAGTAGCAAATGAATTGAACCCGGTGTCTGACCTATGGTTGAACATATGGAGGGCTCATTTCTTTTCACCCTTTTTTATTTCATTTCTTTTTAATTCTTCAACCCCTTCTTTCCCTTTCATTCTTTACTCCTTCTTTTAATCATACCTAAGGACTTCTAATTCTATCTATTGGAATTGTCCTTGGGTAGATCCCTCCGGCTCTGGCGGATCATAGGACGGTTTTTCCTAACCTTAGTCACCTTATAACACCATGACTATCCTATTGTTGCCATAAACCTTTTTCTTGAAAATCTCTCAAAGTGTTTATGATAATAAAACACATTTTGTTAACACATTGAGAGTTTTGCACCTTTTTTAAATACTCCCCCTTTACATGTGCTCATGAGTTGTTAAGATAAATTTGATCATGTTGGGTAGAGTTGGCATTTTTGAATTGATCCACTCTTAATAGACATATACCCGAGGGACACGTTTACGTTGCTAGTTAAAGAGGTCCATTATCAGCTTTTAACTAGCTCTAATAACTAACTTGAAGTTGTTAATATTCCTAGAAAGGAAGTTAGACCCGTCATGGTAAACATCTAATTAAGAGTTTCTCGAATCGATACTTTTCTACTTGGATAAATCCTTTCAAATACTAACATTTTGTTTCGTCAATTCGAGAGTCAATTCTGAGTCTAGTATAAGACTTTTATGTCTTTACTTACGAGCTCGAGATTCTGCCACAACTTTTGAACATTTTTTGATCACATTTAATCACGTCTTCTCCCCCTCAAAAATAGCATACCGTGATATTTTTGAATCAAATGATTAAATAAAAGCATTTGGAGAGAAAGACGGACTTTTTCGCATGAAATTGGAACATTTTCTTTTTGATTTTTATACTCCCCCTCAAAGAAAGCATATTGTTTAAACATAAAGTTTAAAATCAGTTTTAATGGATTTAGAGGGAGTTTTTTCTTTGAAATACGAGTTATGTACTGAAATGTACACAAGTCATTTTGTTTTGAGGCTAAGTGCTTAAAAAGTTTTTGAAACTTTTGTTTTTAATTAAGCACTTTCCTTTCTTTGAAAAACGAGTTCTTAGTTGAATTACTAAGAAGTCATCAATTAAGCTCGGGTTTCGTACTGAAGTATACGAAAGCCACTGATAAGAAAATTTAGAGAAACGACATGTTTTAGAGAACATATAAATGAACTCTCGCTCAAGCATATGTACATATCCGTGTCATTGTTGAATGGCATTTCTAGAAACGTACATAATATCGATTATACGAGAGACATGTCGTGAGAAGAATATTTTTGGATTTTTTGATTTTATATTGTTTTTGTGTTTTTGAAAATTTTCTATTTTTTTTATTTTGTTATTGTTGGTTTTTCAAATTTTGTATTTTCTTTTTTCAAAAATATTTACAGCGAAGCGGTTTTGAAATTTTTTTTCAAGAAGATTCGAGAAGACGTTCTAACTCCTCAGGGGTTAGGCTTCGCATGCCAATTCGTCGAACTAATTCGTCAAACCTTTCTTTTGGAAGGGCTTTAGTAAATAGATTGGCAAGTTGGTAATCCGTCTTAACGAAATGAATTTCAACAGTACCCTCTTCTACGTGCTCTTTTATGAAGTGGTAGCGGACTCTAATATGCTTCGTCTTAGAATGATGCACGGGGTTGCACGAGATGGCTATGGCACTTTTCGAGTCACAGTACATAGGAATGCGGTCGAAATGAAAACCATAATCTGTGAGATGTGTCCGCATCCATAGAACTTGGGCACAACACGAAGATAGAGACACATACTCGGCTTCCGCGGTTGACAGTGCGGTGAAATCCTGTTTCTTAGACGACCAGCTGACCAGTTTTTCACCCAAAAATTGTGCTCCGCCTGATGTACTTTTTGCTGTAACTTGATCACCTGCATGGTCGGCATCTGAAAATGCTGTTAGATTAAACCCTGAATCCTTCGGATACCAAAGTCCCATGTTAATGGTTCTTCGAAGATACCGAAAGATCCGTTTAACCTCTTTGAGGTGAAGTTTGGTAGGCTTTGCCTGAAACCATGCTAAGAGACAAACAGCAAATTGAATATCTGGTCGACTAGCAGTTAAGTACATGAGAGAACCAATCATACTCCGATATTTCTTCGGATCTATGGGTTTCCCGAATAAATCAACACCAATTTTTGGTGAAGTGACCATTGGAGTACCAACAGAGTCACAATCTTCCATGCCATGTTTCTTTAAAATCTCAATTGTATATTTAGCTTGATTGATAAAAATACCACTAGGGGACTGATGTACTTGTAAACCAAGAAAGAATTTTAGTTCCCCCATCATGGACATTTCAAATTTGCTTTTCATGAGATTTTCAAATTTTTTTGAAAGATTAGGATTGATCAAAGATGATGTCATCGACATAAATTTGAACAATTAAGATGTCATCTTTGTGTTTTTTAGTAAACTAAGTTTTATCAACCGTTCCTGTGGTGAAATTGTTTTTCAGCAAGAAAGAAGACAGTTCGTCATACCACGCCCTTGGAGCCTGTTTCAAACCATAAATGGCTTTCTTAAGCCTGTAGTCGTAGTCTGGATGTTCTTTGTCGACGAATCCCTCTGGCTGCGTCACATACACTTCCTCTTTCAAAGTTCCATTCAAGAACGCAGTCTTAATGTCCATCTGATAGACGGTGATGTTTTTGTGAGCGGCATAAGCTAAGAAAATCCTGACTGCTTCAAGTCTAGCAACGGGCGCGAATGATTCTTCGAAATCTATCCCTTCTTCTTGCGGATATCCTTTAGCCACGAGACGAGCTTTGTTGCGGATTACAGTCATTTCTTCATCCAATTTGTTCTTCCACAACCATTTAAGATCAAAAACACGTTTCTCAAGTGGTCGAGGTACAAGTTCCCAACTATCGTGTAAATTGTATGAAAGAATTTCATCCTGCATCGCTTCAATCCACGGGTATTCTGCCATTGCCTCTCGAATGTTCTTAGGTTCTTTCAAACTTAAAGCACAGATGTAGATACATAATTCGAGATCGGTGGCAAGCTGTCTCCTCGTCTGAACTGGCCTGGATGGTTCACCAATGACATGTTCGATTGGATGGTCTTTAGTCCATTTGAGTGTAGAAGGGTACCTTGAATTCAACATATGCGTGTTAGATGGTTCATGTAACCTCGAAGAAGATGATTCAGATTCAGAAGCAAACGGGTTTTCAAAAACTTCTTCTTCTTCGTCTAACGTAGCATTTTGTTGTGAAGATTCTCCTTGAAAAGTTGAATTTTGGTTTTGCTCATCAACTCTTGGTAGAACAATTTCAATCACTGGAGATGCTGGAGTAGATGTTGATGATGATGTTGAGGGAGTTGGTGCTTGAGTTTCGACGGTTGTTGATGCATCTTGTGTTTGTGGTGGTGGTGGTTGTTGATGTTGAGCGGGTGCAGCGGAATGATGTGAAGATGCATTTGTCGAAGTTCCACCATAGTATTCATCAAACATTAACTCGAAGAAATTTTCCAGTTTTTGATTTGTTGGTTTATCTGGTATAGTTGACTGAGCTCCATCAGGTACGAGTCCTGAACTGATATGTCCAGAAGTCTTTCTGTTAGGTTCGGGTCCTAATCCGGAATGATTAGAAGCCATTGGATTAAGCGCGGGTTCTAGAGTGAGTCTCTCAGAAGCCATTTGTGAAATCTCGTCAAATTTCACATTCATCGTCTCCATTATCTTCTTAGTTCTTCTAACATACACCCTGAATGCCCTCGAATTTTCTGAGTAACCAATGAAGATTCCAATATCACCCTGAGCTTTCAATTTACCAAGATCTTCTCTGTCATTCGTCGGATAGCACAAAGCGCCAAACACGTGAAGATAAGAAATGTCTGGTTTTCGACCGTTCACAAGCTCATATGGTGTTTTGTTGAATCTGGGATGGATTAAGGATCGGTTTTGAGTGAAACATGCAGTAGCGACAGCATCAGCCCATAAGAATAGCGGTGCACTAGAATAAATCATCATAGTACGAGCAGCTTCCACAAGAGTTCTATTTCTTCTTTCAACTACCCCGTTCTGCTGTGGAGTTCTAACAACCGATGTTTGATGTGTAATTCCAACATCTTCAAAATACGTTCTTAACTCCTGATTTGTGAATTCTGTGCCGTTATCTGTTCTTACAATCCTTACTGGAGCTTGAAGTAGAACTTGAATACGCTTCAGAAAGGTGATGATGGTGCTAGGTGCTTCATCTTTTGATCTCAAAAACTTCACCCATGTATATCTTGAATAATCATCGACGATAACAAGAATATACTTCTTCCCATTGATACTTTCAACTCTCATCGGGCCACATAAGTCCATGTGTAACAAGTGTAACCTTGCTTCCGAACTAGGTACGGTTTTTGGTTTGTATGTTGCTCTTTTGCTCTTACCTTGTTCGCAAGATGGACATAAGTGTTCTTTGGTGTATTTGAGCTTTGGGAGTCCGTTGACGATGTTGTCTTTGGCCAATTTGTTGATCGTGTCGAAATTGAGATGGGATAAACGTCGATGCCACAACCAAGACTTTGTTTCTGATGCTCTTGTCATAAGACAAATTGGTGATGTAGAGGCCATTTGATTGATGTCGATAGCATAAAGGTTAGTGTCGCGATTTCCGATTAAAAGATCTTTTCCAACCAAATTTCGAACAAAAACCGTGTTTCTTCTAAAAGCAACCTCTAAATCTGCATCACAAAACTGCCCGACTGAAAACAAGTTGTGTCCCAACCCTTCGACATAGTAAACCCGAGTGATTAAGTAATTTCCAAACTGAAGATCTCCATAACCCGAAATAGCTGCAATGTGATCATTTCCAAAACGTACAGTTCCCATGAACTTCCAAACAAAGTTGATCAGCAGCTTCAAATTCCCGGTCATGTGCTTGGAGCAACCCGAGTCGACGATCCAAAGACAAATTTCGATAACCTGCGTAGAACAGAAGATTTTGTATTTGGAAACCGTTTCGAATTAGGTTCCATGGGGTTAGAGGTAAAAGCATTGTCACACTCATAGAAGGTTTCTGTTTGTTCAGATTGAACCACTATCAATTTACCATCCTTAAGAGTGAATTCTCTACCCGTTGGTTTCCATGCACAGTACTTAAGATAATCTCTAGGCATTTTATTACTTGTGGGATACCTAATCTTTTTAATTAGTTTACCAAAGTATCTAGATCTCGCACTAGATTTATCTAAAGCATCATTCTGTTCAAGCATCTCATTCACATACTTAGAAACACATTCATCATGAACATCATTAATTAAGCATTTCATGCACGTTAAGCAAAGAGAGTCATTACATGCATTCAAAACAGTACGATCAACATTACATTCAGATGAACTATGTTTCTTATTACAAAGCGATAAATTCCTAGGGTGTTCTTCTACTTCTTCCATTTTATTCTTGCAACTACTCTTAGAGACAGGCGAGACTCTATTGTTCCTTGTATTGCTTCTAGGCTTTAGTCTGCTGCTCCTAGATGTGCTTGCTACTCCTGTAGAAGGTAAGGCACACTCATTAGAATTTATTTTGTTGTCGCATTTAGTATCCTTAGACTCTTTAGAATTATCCTTTACACATTTTTCGCTTGTCCTAGATGTAGAGGCACACGCAGTAGTGGGACTAATCCTAAACAGACCAGGGGCTAAAACTTTTGGTGTTTCGACAACCGCTTTTCCTTTCTCAGCACATTTTTCTTTTTCATTACATTTGGACAAAGGTGATGGAGTGACTGTTTTTGATAAATCTTTGTTCACATCGACTTTTGGAGCAAACCGAGAAATTGACATTTTTGGTTTTACAACCGGATTAAAAGCGTTTGGTTTCTCCGAAGTCTTTGGTTTTTCAAGCTTAGTTTCCACACCCTTTCCTTTTAAACTTTCAAGCTGAGACCTCAAAAGATCATTTTGCTCTTGCAACTTCTTGAAATCACGCTCATACGACAATTTGTCATACTTGCATTCTTCCTTTTTTCGATCAAGTTGTTTAAAATATGACACGTTTTCTTTTTCAAGTTTAATAAGAGCATTTTCATATTTTGAAACAAGTGCGGAGGTCTCAGCTCGAAGTCGTTCGTCATCTTCAACAGAATATATTTGCAATATGAGAGACATAATATCAGTAGACATCACAGCTTCGAAGAGAGAGTCATTTAACTTTTCCAAAACACTTATTTTCTCAAAAGATTCATTTGCCTGCTTTACTAGGGATTTGTGATCCGTAACAAAGTCAGCTGTTTCTTTCAAAAACGCTTGTTCAAAATGAATCACTCTTGCATTCACAGCAGTGAGTTGTGGAGCAATATCACTTTCAAGAATCTTTTTCACTTGTAAATGGACTGTTGAGTTCCAATTTTTCTCATTTGTTTTCGTTTTAGATTCTAAAGTCCTCTGAAGTGTTCCAACTCTGGTTTTGAGATCATCAAGATATCCCCTTGCATCACTTGTGTTAAAAGTGTTGTTTGAAGACATCTGTTCAATATTTGAAAGAGATTTGGAAACAACTGCAGGTTTTGAAAGCATTTGCTTGAAAGTGAATTTTTTGGAAACAGTTTGTGTTTGTTTTTGAGGGACAAAAGTGATTCCATTGATTTTGTTCCATTTCTCGTAATCAATTGGTTTTAAATTAGGATTCTTTTGTTTCATTTTATGTTGACTCTCCTCCGCAAGTTGTATAGTATCATCAGAATCACGCACATAAGGAGGATCATGTTTCTCATATATCACATTAGCATTGTAAATCACATTCTGTTCTTGCTGAGCTTTCTTGAGATTACAAGGTGTTTTGTTCCCTAGAGCCATTTTGTATTTTGTGTGGTAAAACGGATCGGTCTGATTAGAAATCATGTGAATCGTTTGAGCTGATTGACCCTTTTTAACCAACAAATCTTCAAGTTTAGCAATCTTGTGTTCTGACTCTATGATTTCTTCCAAAAGTTTATCTTCTTTCTTTGCAAAGTCTTTTTTCAACTCATCCCGTTCTTTTTCAAGATTGGCATAAGCTGATTTTTGTTTTGAAAGTTGGTTTGTTAAATCAGAAATCTCTTGTTTTAAAGATTTAATTGTTTTCATTGAAGTGACTTCAAGTGTATCATCTTTGCATTGCAATTCTCTATCTTTAACAAGTATTTTCTTATAACCAGTTTCAAATTCAGACTCGCGTATTTTTATCATTTAGAAAACTTTTTTCTTTGGCTTTGTATCTCTCAAGCTCAGTGGTCAATATCTCATTCGCGGCCTTAACATCGCGATTGACCTTTTTCACTTTTTCAACTTCGATAGTACAATTATTCAATAATGTTTCAAATAAAGCACGTGTTTCCTCATCAGTCTCAGCATGCTGTGAAACTGAGCCTCCTCTATGATTCATATCGGGAGTCGTTGAATCAATATTGCTACTATTCGGCGTATCCTGATATGTATCATAAATAGGTGCTTGTGTCTCAGAATGCTGTTCCTCATGAAAAGACATATCAAATATATCATTATTGTTGTCATGATCGAAGTTGTGTACCTTAGAAAGTGCATTGGCATCATAAACAGGAGGTGTCTCAGAATGTGTATCATACTTAGCTTCCGGAAGATTAGCCATAAATATGCAGTTTGCATTCACTTCCTCTCTGTCCTCCATGTCATCCATCAGTGCCATGAAATCATGCTCCTCGGCGTTCAACTGGAATCCTGCCTCTTCCTTTTGTATTAGCATCAATGCTTTCTGCAGATATTAACAAATTTAGATAACCTGCGTAGAACAGAAGATTTTGCATTTGGAAACCGTTTCGAATTAGGTTCCATGGGGTTAGAGGTAAAAGCATTATCACACTCATAGAAGGTTTCTGTTTGTTCAGATTGAACCATTATCAATTTACCATCTTTAAGAGTGAATTCTCTACCCGTTGGTTTCCATGCACAGTACTTAAGATAATCTTTAGGCAATTTGTTATTTGTGGTATTCCTAACAGTTTTAATTAGATTACCAAAATATCTGGATCTGGCACTAGATTTATCTAAAGCATCATTCTGTTCAAGCATCACATTCACATTCTTAGAAACACATTCATCATGAACATAACTCTTTAAAGATTTCTTGCACGTTAAACAAACAAAGTCATTACATGCCTTCAAAACAGTACGATCAACATTACATTCAGATGAACTATGTTTCTTATTACAAAGCGATAAATTCCTATGGTGTTCTTCAACTTCTTCCATTTTATTCTTGCAACTACTCTTAGAGACAGGCAAGACTCTATTGTTCCATGTATTTCTTCTAGGCTGTAGTCTGCTACTCCTAGATGTGCTTGCTAATCCTGTAGAAGGTAAGGTACACTCATTAGAATTTATTTTGTTGTCGCATTTAGTATCCTTAGACTCTTTAGAATTATCCTTTACACATTTTTCGCTTGTCCTAGATGTAGAGGCACACGCAGTAGTGGGACTAATCCTAAAAAGACCAGGGGCTAAAACTTTTGGTGTTTCGACAACCGCTTTTTCTTTATCAGCACTTTTTCCTTTTTCATTATATTTGGACAAGGGTGATGGAGTGACTGTTTTGACAAATCCTTTTTCACATCAACTTTCGAAACAGATTGAGAAATTGACATTTTGGTTTAACAACCGCTTTTGGAATATGTTCTTTTTCCGAAGTCAATGGTTTTGCAAACTTAGTGTCCATTTCCTTTCCTTTTTGACATTTTAACTGAGCCCTCAAAAGATCATTTTGCTCTTGCAACTTTTTGAAATCACGCTCATACGACAATTTGTCATACTTGCATTCTTCCTTTTTTCGATCAAGTTGTTTAAAATATGATACGTTTTCTTTTTCAAGTTTAATAAGAGCATTTTCATATTTTGAAACAATTTTGGAGGTCTCAGCTCGAAGTCGTTCGTCATCTTCAACAGAATATATTTGCAATATGAGAGACATAATATCAGTAGACAACACAGCTTCGAAGAGAGAGTCATTTAACTTTTCCAAAACACTTATTTTCTCAAAAGATTCATTTGCCTGCTTTACTAGGGATTTGTGATCCGTAACAAAGTCAGCAGTTTCTTTCAAAGATGCTTGTTCAAAATGAATCACTCTTGCATTCACAGCAGTGAGTTGTGGA
>LBNU01021962.1:2890-14821 GCA_014162995.1 Artemisia annua
TGCATGTTGGCCATAAGCATAACAGCAGCATTAGCTTCCAGATCTTCCATGTCATCATCAGACTGAGCATTGGCCATGAAGCTGTTGTCATTCTGTTTGTTTGTGGCTCTAGCTTCCTCCTGAAGAGCTAATAACAGTTGCTGTTTGTGATACTTACTGCCTTGAGTTCTTGGAGAAGGACATGCAGTAGCCATATGACCGACTCCAGTGCAGTTAAAGCACTTAATGATCTGATTCCCTGATGTATCATTCCCATTATCCCCAAAATCAACCTTCTTCTGAGATGAGCCAGAGTTGTTCCTAAAGCTTCCTCCATTGTTGTTAAACCTCTGTCCAGAACTATAACCACCAGAATTGAATCTCCCACTGTTACGGTTTTGAACCTCAACACGGCCATCATGAATCACAGCTTGATTCCTTGTATTAGATGATGATCGGAGACGATTATTGGACTTGTTAGAAAATTTGCTGAAAGCTCTAGCAATGAGTGTTATTCCCTGATTAAGGCTGTTGAAGTCCTCGTCATCATCATCATCATGTGATTGGTACAAGGGATCGTTGTTGTGTGATAGGTCAAATTGTGTTGGTTGTTGTTGTGAAGAGAGATCATAAGATGAAGTCTTATTCTGAATAGGGTAATTGAAGTGATTCTGTTCAACTGAGTAATCATGATGTTGCATGGATGAATTCGGAACATGTGAGTGAGCAACCAATGCTAATGAGTTTGATGTTGGAGACGGTGAAAGGGTTCCTTTCTGAGCACGGTCTTTGTTCACTTCTGACTCATGGTGTTTGAGATAATCATACAACAATCCATACGGTGCATCATGAAGATTCTTTGCCTGACGAACAAATGTCACATATCGCTGCCAATCCGGTCCAAGACACCCAAGAAACTTAGTGTTAACGGCAATCTTTGGTAGTGTGATGTTGTGTCTGTCGAGGTCATTTATGATATTGGTGAAGCGGTGATAGTATGACTCAAGTGATTCCATTGGCTCTATCATGAAGTGTGTGTATTCCATGTAAAGTTTGGATTCCATATCCTCCTGATTCAACTGAGTTCCTTCCATTAGTAGATGAACGTGTTCCCACATGGCCTTAGCATTTTTCTGAGCATCAACACTGCGAAAGATAGGATTTGGTATGCTGTGAAGGATGTAACTCATGGCATATTCGTCCGCTTCCTTATGAAGAATTTGTTCAGCAGTGAGGCGTGTTTCAGGTAAAGCTGTTGAAGACTCAGGTCTAGGTGGAACAGCATTGTCATTAGCAGGAACAGTGTTGAGAGGTGGTACAAATGGACCTTCCATGATAACCTTCCTAAGATATCTGCCATGGGGTTTCTTGAGATCAAGAAATCTAAGGAATCGACTTGACCACTGAAGATAATTACCCAGTGTCAACATTGGTAGTGTGTCAAGTGAACCTGCTTCATGCCTCGATTGTTGAGTAGTAATGACCTCACACATCTGATCAAACCAGTGAGACTGTTTTGGCATTGGAGTGATTTGTTGTAGCATTGGTAAGGGTTGAGGTTGAAATTGATGCATCATGGCATGTTGCTGAGAATACATTTGACTTGGCTGTTGATATGATTGTGCATTCTGTTGATATTGCTGTTGCTGACGAAATTGTTGCAGTTGATGATACGGTTGTGCTTGATAAGGGTTAAAGTACGGTGGTTGAGACATGATTGAAAAACTTGTGGTTTATGGATCTTGTAGAAGGTATAGTACGTAAGACAAATCTTAGAAAACCAAAAACCCAAAGTGATTTCGATGCTTGGTAAAAGGATGATTTCGATAACCAGTTAAAGACCAAATAATCTCAAAATATTGAAGTTCTCGATAAACCAATGAAGTTCTCGATAAAAGCAAATTATCGAGAAAAAATTGTGACAATTATCGAGATCCTTTGTACAAAGGAGACAAAGTATGTTTTCGATGTAGCTGAAGTAAATTTTGATAGAATCACAGGATTTCGAAACCAAGAACGTGATTTCGATAACCAGTAAAGTTCTCGATAACCTCAGTTTTCGATAACACTTATCCAAAGTTTCGAGATTATACAATAACGAAACTATCCAATATGTCGAAGTGTTTTCTTTCTTATACAAGAGAGAAAAGCACTGAGTAAGCAACAAAAACACTTAAGTAGTAAGAATGAATGATCTCGATAAAACAGGGTTTTGGGTTCTCGATAAAATGGGGTTTTTGGGTTCTCGATAAACAGCCAAAAAGTACGTTTCTTCTTTTGTGAAAAAGCAATCCTAAAACGAGTTTTTAATCCAAGATTCTTGTACAACTAGCATTAAAATGACTAAATCTTAATGAAAGTTGCAAACTTGAACTTTTTAACAAAAATTTTAAAATTTTTGATAAATAGTACAAGTTTATATGAATCTTAAAAAACCCAAAAATTTTGAAACTTTATTGTTTGTTTTGGTTTCTAACACAAGTTTGTAAGCAAATATGTGATAAAAACACAAAAGAAGCAAGAAAGTTGCAAACTTTTTGATTCTTACGAGATAAAAAACAAGTTTTTGGTTCGAATAAACACAAAAAAAATAAACTACACCTTCTTCTAGCGATTGATACCACTTGTTAGGTCACCATATTAGTAAACACAAGTATTCAAATGAAAGAAATGAGATGAGAATTAGACTTGGTTGATTAAGATCAATATGAAAGATGAAAGAACAAGAGTTTCCTTAAGATATGAAAATAACCAACAAATATTATGAGATACATGGTGTCCTATTTATAGGAGAGGGATAGGGCAACACTCCCTTCCTTCCCTATCATCTAAGTCGTGGGCTTCAAGGCCCATTGGACACCTTATTGGACATAAACATTAACCATACGAGTAACTAAATAACGTAGCTAATAATGATAATTCTAGCAACCTATTACATTTACTGAAATGACCGAGACTTGACTGAATAGTTGAAAACTATGATCCTAACAAAAAGGATGTATAATAATAAACTATTTACACTAAGACGTTTTAAGAAACTACACTGTTAGGTCACCATTTTGTAACATAAAACCATATAATCTTTAGAGAGAGAAAGAGAGTAGAGAGAGAAAGTGGAAGGAACTCTTGTGTGTGAAATGAAAGACAATATTATTACTAAGAGAACCAACACCCTCCTTGGAGGGTTTACATTCTATTTATACTACTAGTCTAGGGCTTCAGATGACTTTCAACTTGTTACATTACTAGCCCTTAGACTTTAACAAAACATGTAAACATGAACTAAACTTGTGTAAACATTGATAAAACATTACTAAATAATATTCTAAAGCAACCTATTACAAAACTTAATGACCGAGACTTGATATTAATAAAACGTGATCCTAACAATCTCCCCCTAAGGGTCGGTCATCAAAGGTTGCGTGACATCGATATCTTTCTTCATAATCTTTGACATTTATTGCATCAGATGTCTTCAAAAAATCTTTAAGTTGTTGTTGATCTTTGTTCGTCGTTCTTTGTTGTAGTGATTCACTTGATGTAAGTATCTGCCTTTAGTCACTCCTTTGCCTCTGATGGATTACCGCCTTTCCAACATGCTCATACATATTTGACGTTGCTTCATTTTGCTTTGGTAGTTCTCTTTTCTTTGACGTGGAATCTTTCTTTGAACATCACATAACTTCATATCTTTGTCATTCAACTTTGTGGATTCATATTGACATAGAATCATTCTTTGACTTTTCTGCATTGATTTTTTGTGAGAACTTTTGTTGACTACGAGACGTATGTATGAGCATGTGGAAACCATGTCACGATGATGGTTGTAGCTGCATAAAATTTCGTTAGTAATAAATAACCGGTACTTACAGGTTCGGAATTAGAGATTGTTAACAGCATAGTGTGAAAACTCTCTCTAACCCTTACCAAGGCCGTTCCTAATCGGATACCCCCGAAGGAGCTTACACGGACATACAAAAGTACACCCACGATTAGGTGAGTCGCTGGAGATCACCCCATGACTATAGACCACGTTGAGACCACCGCAAACACTAAGCGTAACCCACAAGGAGTTACCGAAGTGACCTGCTGTCAGGGCTGTTTGATGTTGACCCTGGTAGGATTTTCGTTCAATCATTGAGAAATACATAAGTAATTCCTCTCATAAACGTTCTTGGCAGATTGCTAAGATCTGCGTAGGACTCGATAGTTTACAACTGGCATTCATTGATGTAGAATCACCAGTTGTAGGAATTTTAAGTGTTCCTAAGAGATCTTAGATGTATCTCATGGCTCTAGACTCAATAAGTGCACATTTAGTCGTCGGAGGTGTGGAGCAGAGTACCTCCTTTTCAATATCAACACACTCGTAATGAGTGGTCAATAGATTATGCAGGGTTATCCGTGTGAATGAAACAAGTATCTTTTGAGAGACACTTGAGTGGCTAAGAAGGTTAAGTGCAGTGTGTCACTGGGTCCATGACGACTTTGTTCTTTAATACCGGTGTTGCCTCAGCAACAACCATTAGTAGATGAATTGAACCCAGTGTCTGCCCTAAGGTTGATCAAATAGAAGGCTATTTCTTTTCACCCTTTTCTTTACTTTTCTTTTTAATTCTTCAACCCCTTCTTTCCCTTTCATTCATTGCTCCTTTTTTCATATCATACCTAAGGACTTCTAATTCTATCTATTGGTGTTGTCCCTGGGTAGATCCCTCCGGCTCTGGCGGATCATAGGACGGTTTTCCTTAACCTTAGTCAACCTTATATCTCCTTGACTATCCTATTGTTGCCATTAGAACCAAATGATTGAAATTCTCCTCAAAGCGTTTGTGAATAAAAGCCTTTGTTAACACTTTGAGGGTTTTGATTTCATTTGAGAAAGACTCCCCTCCACATATGCTCATGAATATTTCAGAAATTTGCACATGCGGGAGGAGTTGGCACTTTTTGAATTGATCCATTCTTAATAGACATGTACCCGAGGGACACGTTTACGTTGTTAGTTAAAGGGATCCATTATCAGTTTTTAGGTGATAACTAGCCCTACTAACTAACTTGAAGTTGTTAACATTCCCAAAAGGAAGTTAGACCCGTCAAAGTAAACGTCTAATAAGAGTTTCTCGAAATGGTACATTCTACTCAGACAAGTCCTTCGCGAGACACGTTTACATCACTGGTTAGACCAGCTTGAAATTATTACCCGTCCCGGATAAGTCCTTTCGATATACTAACTTTTGATGATTCGTCAATTCGAGGGTTAGATCTGAGTCGAGCTCTCACGAGATAGAACTTTCCACATCATATTTTGATCACTTTTTCATTTCTCCCCCTCAAAAATAGCATACTAGATGTTATTTTTGTAAAATGTTTTGAGAAAAATATGCCTTTTTGAGTTTTATGGGGAAACGAGAACTTTTACTTAAGAACAAAGATCTTTCAAGTACTCCCCCTCAAATAGTGAACAAACTTTTTGAGATTTTGAATACGAGAAGGAATACTTGTTCTTTTGAGCAGAATTGTGAAAAAATTTGAAAATTTAGATTAATTCTACTCAAAAGTAAGAAGCTTTCATTCCTTATATTAGGATTGAGGCACTGATGCGTACCTCAGGGTCCTTTCTTTACAAGTGCGGGTTGTACACTGTTATGTGTGCACAAGCCATAGTAATAAGAAACTGAAATGTGATAATGAAAAATAGATAATGATGTACCAAAAGATGAGCAATCAGAGTAACGGTTCATCAGGACGACGGTAAGTGAGAATGTTCGGAATAGGTGCTCTTCCTCCAACCAAGCTTTCCATTGTTCGAATGTGATTTCTGAACTTCAATCGTTGGTCGATCCTATCCATGAACTTTAGAGCTTCTCGTACATTATCCCTTGTCCAACCCCTTTTGTTTCCTTGGTCATAACTCTTAAGTCTTTGATCCTGCTGAATTCTGACCAATTTGAGCGTCTGATCCCCAAACTTGTGAGTTTCATCATATCTCATGAATTTCTTAGCACCGTCTTTGGCGAAGACGACCCCAAATGGTTTTTCGACGAACGAGCAAGGTTTCATTCACGGGATTCCTGGAATTTTCGTTTGTGAAGCGGTGAAGTTGAGAGAGGTTTGATAGCTTTCGACTCCTAATTGTGCATCTTCAACCCTTGCTCGGATGATGCGTTGACTAGCAAAGATTAGAAGTGAGTTGATGAGGTCATACTGAAGGCTGCCGGGTAGATTTTGAACTTTACCTTGAACCTTAAGTACATACATGTCTTCGATGTCGTTAGAATTCAATCGATGATAGTCAGCTTCACTGAATGAGTACTCTTTTTCATCACTTCGTCGGACCACAATTTTGTCGAAAAAGTTGTAACCAAATCTCTTTTCAGTTTCAGGAATGTCTGTGATGCCAAGAATCCGGTGGTTTGTGTATGGCTTGCCTTTTGATTTGAACGTTAACTTCCATTTGTAAAACTATTTGCGCATCTCTAGCTAGTGAAGAATACCCATAGCTGCTTCAACATTATACTTAGAAACTGATGTTGAGTGCAAACCCTTCATTTGGTCTTCAAGATTATCGAGAGGGTATGATGCAGCCTTGAACTTGGTGAGAGATGTAGCGTAACGGTGTGCTGGATAGGTGTTGCCATGAATGAGATATTTGAGATCTTTGTTGAAGAAATACTCTTTAGGGATTTTTGGACTGTTGGGAGGACCAATGAGAGGTAAAGGTTGGGAGAGGTCTTGAAACGTAAACTCAGGATCATTTCCGTGATAGATTCTATCCCATGAAGGCCTCTTTTCCCACGTGATATTCTCTGACAAAGCACGTGCACATTCTTCAATATTGTCATTGAAGGTTGATCCTGAGATGAAGTTACTTGAGGTTGTTGAAGTGGAGCAGTAAATGGAACAATCTCATGACTTCCGGTGATGTCAATGGTTGTGTCATCCGTTTCTTGATCTTTAGTCTGATCATCATTATCATTCCCGGTTTCATTATCACTTTCTTCATTATCTGATTCTTCATCATTTTTCTTTTCTTCATCACTTATTTCTCTTAATCTTTCAACACTACTTTCTGTTTCTCCTTCATATTCGTCATTGACAGCTTCAGTATCTTCCTTATCTTTGTCACTGTTCTATTCTTCCCCGTCAGTAGATTGTTTTTCTAAACTTGAGGACACTTCACTCTTATCGGAGTTGCCTGAATCATCTGAATTAACCTTTTCTTGATCATTATCTGAGAGTGTTTGAGAACCAGTTTCCTCAGACTTATCTTTTTCTTCTTCCTCAGATGACTGAGTTTCTGTTTCGACTATTTTGGTGCCAGACCCTTCACCTTTCCTTCTTTGCTTGGCTAGCCTTTCCTCTTCTGAACGTTTACTTTCTTGTAAGATAAATTGCATTTGTTCCTCTTCTTCAGATTCGGACAAAGGTGGAGTTCCAGCTTCTTCCTCCTGAGGTTGTTTGCCCTTGCCTTTTGTTTCTTTTGCCCTTTTAACAGTTGCTTCTTCAGTTTCCTCTTCAATCGGTTCATCCTTGTGGGTTGACGAGTAACTTTCTTTGTTCTAAACTTGGGAGCCTTGAAAGTCTTTTCAGCACCCTTAGAAGCTGCTTTGGTTTTCATGGAACTTAACCCGACTGAGTCATTCCTTTGACCAATGTCATAGACTTCATAAGCATTAGTGTTACGAACAGCATCTGTTAAAAGAATGTTAGGAATTCTCATTCCTTGCTTCGTGGTACTTGTTTTGTGAATTCTAGCTGAAGAGTACATTAGATCCATAGCCGGTGTATGTTCCTTATCCTCTCTTCTAGAATCAATCTCTGGATACTTATGCATGAAGTGTCCAATGAGATACTTGGTAAACCGACAAAAAGGGATTTTCTTTGTTGGTGAGTTATTGAACTGTCGGGCTTGATAAGTCATATCCTCCCATATAATCTGAGCAAAGTCAATAGGGACCATTTTGACAACCCCCCAGTAAAATTGCATAAGTTCTAATGATGGATGTTCGTGTCCGGTTTCTCTGCCAGTTACACAGTTGGTGAGGATGGAGTAAAGAGTGAGCCATGGTTGTGGTATATACTTTCTGTCGATTGAAGAGAGGACAGTGAGCTTGGACTTTGATTCATCATACCCAAGTTCTCGTAGAAATCTGATAATCTCAGACAACGAGGGACGTGGGGTGAACTTCTTGAAGTTTCTAGACCCTGCAGCTGGTAAACCAAGAACCGAGCGTAGTGTCCCGGCATTAAACTGAATGTCTTTGTGATCAAGACGAATCCCCATTGTTTACTGTCCTTACTTACGTCAATAGATTTCCAGAATTGAGTCAAGTAGACCTCAGGTACGGAGCATGAACATGTGAGTAGTTGTCGTATGTAATGATGTTGTAGAATCTCCACTATGATTTGACATGTTGGATGACACGGGAGTTTCCCTAGATCAACTTTCAAGTTTGACTTTCCGATGTTCCTTTCATCTCCTTGAATTAACTCGTGCCTAGGAGTGGTTCCTTGAGACATTATGGTACCTGAAATGCATCAATACAACCAACGAACACAATATAGTGATGTTTATGTTAGTGAGCATTCCAATTTCCAAGTTGTCATCTTAGATGAGATTAGTTGTGACCAAAGAATAATGAGACGTATAAGCATGCACAACTAGCTAGCATCAAACCAAAGTAGAATACATACAACACATTATACACATTTAAGTATTAGACAAGCTAAAACAAGGCATACTCGACAAAGTCAAACGTGTAAAAGCTTGCTTAGACAAAACCAATCACTTAGCATCATACTCGACAGATTCACATTAAAACTTGATAACTTATATCAATGCCATACTTGATAGATTCTAAAAAATTTAGGCAGAGTTTCGTTACATATAAGTCACAAGAAAAGAACCCATACTCGATGGTTCTTGAGGTTCACTCCTTAATCGGAGACAAATCACCAAAAACATGTATACTCGATAATAGCACAGAGACCATACTCGATAATAGGCACATAGTCATACTCGATAAGAACATAGCAACCATACTCGATAAATCTCAGAAAAAATGACATACTCGATAATCATTGAACATAAGTATACTCGATAGAAGCATATAACTCATACTTGATAACATTAAGTCATACTCGATAATTGCACAAAGATTCATACTCGATAATAAACTTCAAAAGAGCATACTCGATAAGCATTCAACAAAGGAAGCATACTCGATAAGATCATGAAGTGAAAACTTACTCGATATCAAGAAGAGCTTACTCGATAAGGTTTCAAGGTTGGCTAACTTGAAGAATAGAGACAATTTATTGTCGAGTAAGAGATTAAATTTCTTACTCGATGGAAAGTTGTCTTTATGCTTCGAGTAAGTGAAACTTGACTCCTTACTCGATAAAGAACATTAATACTCGATAAGTTCATCCAAATATTCGATAAGCTTCATAGTAGGCCAAAATTATCAGAGTGAAATGGGTTAAGGGCATGTAATGGTTTATTGACAAATGTCATCTACAAGCTTAATCCAATCCTATATATCATATAAACCTAACACATTTTCCTAAATAGCGAAAATAGTGATTCGAATCAAAGCAAGAGTTAAGTACATGATAAGCTAAGAGTTAGGATCAGTGGAGCATGTAAAGATAGCATAAACAACCAAATACAAACACTCAACGCACATAAACACTCATCCAAATAGTACCAGCCACCAATACGATCCCTAAAACCAAACTTTATCCAATTCACTCAAATCAGATGAATTAGAGTCCTAATTAAAGGTGTGTTCTATCATAAGATGACCTACCAACACGGCTTATAAACTCTAATTAGCCTTAAACCTCAGATTAAAGAAACACCCAAATTTGCTTATGAACCCTAATAATCGACATTCACCAATTAAGCCACAGAAGATTAACAGAAGTTCAAGCATATGAAAATGATCAATAAACAATTTAGATTAACACTTACAACTTGTGAAAACTCAAAAAATCAATAATCTGGGTCGCGGAAAAAATTGGCAGAGTTGGGTCGTTTGGTTTGAATTTTATGATAAATGGTTTTTTGTATATATAGGTGAAAGATAAGAGTGTTGGCAGTTTTGGTCCTTGTACTTGTTTACACACCAAACTTGATACATTTTGAACACATCAAGTCCCTCTAGTTATCAAGTAGTAAAGTTACGAGTCCAAAAGGTTAATTCAAAGAGTTTAAGTGACGAGACTCCCCCTCAAACCAATAGTACATATTGATAACGGTTGAAAACAACTTTTTGGCTCGAGAGTTAGTCAGAAAAGATGAATTTAGATGAAGAAAATAATGAAAATAAAAAATTCACAAGAATATGACAAATTTTCTCCCCCTCAAGATATGTTTACGAAAAAATGATGGAAATGTTTTTGGACAACATATCTTGAAGTAGTGAATTTTGAAAAATTAAAATTAAATATTAAAAAATGAAAGAAAATCTTTTTGTGTTTTTCTGATTTTATATTTTTGTATTTTGTTTTTGAATAATTATTTACAAAAGGTTTTGGTGTCTGACTCGCTTAATTTTGTTTGAGAAAAGATTTTAAATCATCTGGAGTCAAACACCGCATACCAATCCGGTGAACTAGTTCAGCAAACCGTGATGGAGCTAATGGTTTTGTGAACAAGTCTGCCAGCTGGTATTCAGTACCCACAAAGTATAACTCGATTGTACCCTTTTCAACGTGCTCCTTGATGAAGTGATAACGGAGATCGATGTGCTTAGATTTGCAATGAAGAACAGTGTTGCAGGAGATTGCTATCGCGCTTTTGGAATCACAGTACATCGGGATTTTGTTGAATAAGTAGCCGTAGTCCATTAGTTGTGTTCGCATCCAAATGACTTGAGCACAGCAAGCAGACATGGCTACATATTCGGCCTCCGTAGATGATAATGAGGTGCAATCCTGCTTCTTCGATTGCCAAGACACAAGTTTGTCTCCAAGAAACTGCAAACCACCAGAAGTACTTTTGCGTGTGTCTACGCACCCTGCATGATCAGCATCTGAAAAGGCTATTAGTTCAAAACCAGAATCCTTCGGATACCAGAGTCCCATGTTAATGGTTCCCTTTATGTATCGAAGGATTCGTTTAGCCTCATTGAGGTGACGTTCAGTAGGACTAGACTGATAACGAGAGCACATAAATACAGCAAAGACAATATCTGGTCTCCTAGCGGTTAGATACATGAGTGACCCAATAATACTTCGGTATTATGTGGGGTCAACAGTTTTCCCATGTAAATCCGCATCTAGCTTAGTTGCGTTGACCATTGGTGTATTGTAGGTATCACAACTGGTCATGCCATGTTTCCTAATTATCTCTTGAGCATATTTAGATTGACTAGGGAAAATCCCACGGGGTGATTGATGAACCTGTAGTCCTAAAAAGAACGTAAGTTCACCCATCATAGACATTTCAAAATTTTGTTTCATTAATTTTGCAAAAGCGTTTGAATACTTTTTATGTGTAGAAGCAAAAATAATGTCATCAACGTATATTTGCACAATTAAAACGTCATCCCCGTGTTTTTGGATAAACAAAGTTGGATCTATCAAGCCTTTGGTAAAATCATTAGCAAGCAAGAAAGCAGTAAGTTTATCGTACCATGCCCTTGGGGCTTGTTTGAGACCATAGAGAGCCTTCTTAAGTCTGTAGACATGATTAGGATGCTCTGGGTCGACGAATCCCTCTGGCTGACTAACATAAACTACTTCACGTAATTCGCCGTTCAGAAATGCCGTTTTCACATCCATTTGATAAACGACCATATTTTGTGAGCAGCGTATGCAAGAAAAATGCGAATAGCTTCTAATCTAGCCACAGGTGCAAAAGACTCCTCAAAATCAATTCCTTCTTCCTGAGAATATCCTTTAGCAACCAATCGGGATTTGTTACGAATAACTGTGCCATCT
>LBNU01021962.1:30948-46754 GCA_014162995.1 Artemisia annua
TCAGAAATGTAATAAAATGAGTTTACTGACTCAAAAATATGTTTACTTGACCTTTACCATAGTTACTGTGGTGTCGGTTCGCGTGCAGCGTTGTTTTCCGAAAAACGTGAGAAAGCTCTCAGTAAATTACGAAAGTTGTCAGTAACTATCCGAAATGGATTAATTTATGTTTACTAACAAAAATAGAATTTTTCAGTGATGACTGTAAGCTACAGTATGCGTTACAGACAGCCGAAATGCTCAGAAACGCTCAAAAATATCCATTTATGCATAGAAATGCCCAGTTTAGCTATAATAAATAAATATTTATTATAAAAATTAGTCTGGAAAATTCTGGTTTGTTACATAAGTGGTCACGGTTGAACTCTGAATGCCAAAAATTTCATGACATTTACTTGAATTTGCAGCCTACACGTGAGCCAGATGTTCGTGTTGAAGATGCAATGAACGTTTACAAAGAACGCCATGCTGGGCAACCATTCAAATATTTTCACGTTTGGTTGATTTTGAGAAGCAACATCACCTGGAACCGATATTGGGATTAATGGCTTTTGTATTTCTGTATCGCGTGTTGGTTTATGTTAAGTATTTCCGTATGGTCTTGTATGATGTAGTATGATGTAGTACGATGTCAGTTTAAGTTTAAGTTTGAATAAAAGGCTTAACGGCTAGTTTCTCCAATAAAATTATCTAACGGCTAGTTTCTGTATAAATACTGTCTTTACTCAGTAACAACAAACAAATCAAACTAAATTTCAACAAACACTATGGCTAACCAACCAGCTGAGGTGCAAAGAACAATCCTTACCCGATTACGCATTGAACAAGAAAATGAACTTAAGTTGATTAACAAGTTGTTTGGTGAGATCGCTCGTACTATTCGACAGAGGGAGTATCGTGCTCCAGAGGTCGAAAGGTTACGTGAGCTGCCTCAAGACTATCCAATAATCAGGGTCGATCTAGAAACCCTTTTAAGAAATGATGAAACGGATTTGCAACTTCAAGTCGCCTTGAAAATGGTCAGGGAACAAGTGTTGCAAGTTTGGGAAGAAAAGTCAGCACTCATCGATAATTACAAGTCTATTTAAATTGTATCGTTATTTTACGTTTCGTATGTTTTCACTTTCGTGTATTGTATTTGAAATTCAATGAATCGTATCGTTATTTTACTATATCGTGTATTGTATTTGAAATTCAAGCCTTAACATGACGTTGAATATTAAATCGTATCGTTTGTTGTTGTATCGTATTTACTTGTTTAAGAAATAAGGGGGTCTTTTGTAATTTCCAATATCTTAAGCTCAAAATCTATAAAAGTTCATAGAGGTGAAAAGTGTCAAAAAAATTTTTTTTTTTAACAAAACAGCCTTAACGTGGCGTTAAGGGGTTAACGCCTCGCGTTAACGCCCCCTTAACGCCACATGATGCAACGGTTAACGCACAATAACGTGCGTTAAACACGCCATAACGCCACCTTCTAAGTTACCACTGCACATGCTCTTAAAGCCAATGCCAATCTTGTTAGGCAGTCTCTAATGAAAATGATAGTAACTTCTCAACAAAACAATGTGTTGTCTTATTTCTACCAAAGGGCATTCGGTTAAGTGGTATCTGAGTAGTTCGTCGATCAAGAGGTTGCAGGTTTGCTTCACAGTTGAGAGATAATGTGGTATTGGAGTGCATATGAGAATGTTTCCCTTTCAAAATAGATCTTTTTTGTAGTTGAACCACAGATTTAGTCGAATAAAGGTCGATTACCAGAAATACAAGAGAAACCAGCCCTGGTTATTCATCAAAGGCTTCTATAATTTCATTGACTAACACATCTTTACACTGATCCAAGTACATCTCAGTAACATAACAAGAAGGGTAAAGTCCATAAATTAGCAACGTATTTTCTCAATTTTACACAGTTAGGTAACGAACTTTTTTTTATTACCGATTTAGTATGTGAAACTTGCTAATTTTCGACAATATAGTCATTATGACCTGCTGTTTTACTAAAATACCCTTGTATTCTTCACATAAATTTGCATCGTTAGTCCTTTTTATTAACGGCCGTTAGTAAATAACTTAAAATTTAGATTTCTTACTTATTCATCCGCTTTCGTTCCTTTTTACATGTTTTATTCTTTTTTTGTACGTTTTCATCCGTTTTTTAATCGTGATTTTCGTCCGTTTTTAAACGTTTTCTCTGTTTTTCTCACGTATTGCATTTTCAGGTTAAAATTTCGCGAGTCTTGATGTAAAACATCATTCCGGACAACTTTCATGTTTCACACTTTTGATGATTCGAACAAGAAAATGGTCAAAATTGTGATTTTAAAAAAAGTTTCTGTATCGATTTAAAATCACGATTTTGACCATCGATTAAAAAATGTTTCTGTATCAATTTTAAAAAATGTTTATGTATCGATTTGACCATCGTTTTAAGAAACAACTATATCGATTTAAAAAAAAAGGTTTTTGTATTGATTAAAAATCACGATTTTGATCATTTTTTTCCGAATCATCAAAATTGAAAAACATGAAAGTTGTCCGGAATGATGTTTTACATCAAGACTCGCGAGATTTTAACCTGAAAATGCAATACGTGAGAAAAACAGACGAAAACGTTTAAAAACGGACGAAAAAGGACTAACGATGCAAATTTTAAGTTATTTACTAACGGCCATTAGTAAAAAGGACTAACGATGCAAATTTTAAGTTATTTCCTAACGACCGTTAGTAAAAAGGACTAACGATGCAAATTTATGTGACGATATAGTCATTGACCTGCTGTTTACTAAAATACCCTTGTGTAATGACTATATTGTCGAAAATTAGCAAGTTTCACATACTAAATTGGTAATAAAAAAAGTTCGTTACCTAACTGTGTAAAGTTGAGAAAGTACGTTACTAATTTATGGACTTTACCCTAACAAGAATCCAAAATTTGATATTCGTACGATGTCTTGTGTACTTTAAAAAATATGTATACTAAAAACTGATTTTGACACAAGTTTTATGCAACTGGTTAGTACTATATACTTGTGTGCTGCTATCCAATTTGCTTGTCACTAATAAGAACCAAAAAATATTGCAAATAACACGATCCTAGAAGCCGTAGTAATAGATCCGCGAGCGTGAGATATTACATAAAGACGTTTTTACACCATAAAAATGATCCGAACAAACACCACTCAAAACCGGATGATCCAGATCAGGGATCTGCACCATCCATATGTACTTATAGTTAGCTAACTATACACATAACACCACCACTAGGAGCAAGGCCAGCCATATGCCAAAAAGTGGGTTTGACCGGAAGGCCTGCAGATATGGGCTATCTGCAAAAAAGATATTGTTTTCATGACTCGACCAAGTGACCTCCGGATCACAAAAGGAACAGCTTTACTTGTTGCTTCAGTGTGTGCATCTTTGGAGGTTTAGTAATCTAGTAACCAGTTGACTGATGCAGTTCCTGTAAGTTCATTCCCATGGGTACCTCTGCATCATCACTGTAATCTCTTTGATGTTGGCCCTGCTGCTGCTGCTGATCTTCGCTGTCTTCAAACTCGAACTTATGGAACATGAGATTCGCTACAGCTCTGTCAATAACATTCGTTTTCGATTCGGAATCTTCTGTTTCTCCAGCCCTGAATAGCAAAAACGAGATGCAACTATTAGGACCACAAGTTTTTTAATCTAAAAAGCCAACTAGCGGAATCAAAATTTATAGCGAACTTTAATTGTCAATTTAAGAGATGCAGCCGAAACAGAATTGAACTAGAGGGTTCATGGGAAGTGGAAATGATATTGTTTTATCTCTAATGGCTCAAACAGGTAAATAAAGGGGAAAAAATGCTAATAAGACAAGTCAAACTGGTCAAACGAGTCGAAAACAGCTGATATCGTATTTTATACAAGATTCTAAATCATCTAGGATAATCTGATTTCGTAGTCAAATTTGACACCACCTAACTGTTCTGCTTTATCATGACCGAGGCATGCCAAAATTACCCATTTGGACCCACACCCCTTTCGAATTTATACCCAACCACTTTTTTACTCAATTTTCTTTAATGCAAACTGTGGTTCCATATTAAAAAAGATTACTTAATCATCAAAACGTCGTTTACGAAAAAAGAGCTTATTTTCTTATAACAATCACCCAATGGTACGCACCTTGTAAGCACCCAATATTGACCGTGATGGGGAGTTTACAAAATGTTTTACTTGGGAGAGCTGAAACATAAACTTACTTATAAAAAGCATGTGAGAGAAGAACATAATGTTATGCTTACATTATTGTATCATCATTCGAAGTCATCATTGATTCTCCATCTTGGCATGAGCTTAGTGATTGTTTCGAGCTCTCGGCAAGGCGATATAAAGCATCTCGAAAGCATATTCGAGTTTTGTCCGTGAACTGAAAAGGAAAGAAACATATGTTTAGTAAGTGTATTCACAGGTATGCTAAAAGTTGAACATTCCAAATATAACCCTACAAGTCTCACCTGTGCAGTCACTCTTTCAAGATCATTTAATACTGATTCTTCCATCGTGTTCTCATCACTGGTATTCTGCTTAAGGAAAACAGAAACAATTATCAGCTGCAACCTAAACATTATTACACACATAACGCAACTTTGACTATGGAGGTCAAACCAAGGGCAATTCAAACCCAAATTGGTATACTTAGCAACTTTTGAAAAATATAAGTTGGTTACATTGAAATTTGTTGGAAAAGTATAAATTAACACTAATGTTGTTAATTTTATTATTTGGTAACAAGATTAATAATAAAACAAACTTGCCTTTGGAACTTGCTATGTTTGACTGTATGAAAAAGGACAAGGACTATATGTATTCTGTTTGACTATGTAAAACATATTATCAATGATCGTATCAAACAGGCAAATTAGAATTATTATCTCACCTTTGGCATTTGACATGTTGTTGAAGCTTCTCTATTAACCCAATCTGTTGATGGAGAGAAGTCATGTGTTTTGAGGTATTTTGAGCTTCCCATGCTTTGGCCACGGCTCCCCATATTTTGCGAATTTACCATCTCGCCCTCGAAGATGCTAGCATTGTTATCTAAGTATGCGTTTCCATGGGACTCCGTTGAATCTTTAGTTGGATCTTCTTCAAGTAATGAACTACTGCAAAAGTAGAAGAAAATATACAATGAGAAGAATTCAAACAAGTAAATAAACCTTAAATTTCTGGATGCAAATCAAAGCAGCATTAAATGAACATACTATTCCAAGGGGTGTTTGAATTAAGCGATTGTTGTGAACTAAAAAAAACAGAATTAAATAAATAGTTGATTAAACTTGGGAATAGTTACCCAGATTTAACAGTTATTATATAAATCAGTTTTCGTTTAGCAACTTGCTGACTACTGTATAGTTTTTTTATGTCAAACACTCGATATGAGCATTGCAACATGAAGTGTCAATAATCACTTGCAACTAAACACCCATCTAACTGGTATCCTACCAAGCTATGATTCACCCTAAGGTTTGCCCCTAGATGACACTATGGTTATTAGTTTCTCATTATGTAACAAAAAGGGGCCGAGTAAGTTTATCAGTTTCTCTAAGGTGTGCCCCTTGATGACACTATGGTTATAAACGGAAATAACAGTTGATATTAGTGAAAATGGATCGGATAAGAGTCAGAAACAGACCTCGCCATATCCGATTAATTTCTTACCATCCAAAAGAGTGAACCTTGAGAACAACTTGCTCCATTGTCACTCCCAAGCTCTTCTTTTTTATTTTCAATTATAATAATTTTGGAAAATAGTACATATAGTTGGACATTAAAACGTAATCGTAATCCTAAAAGTTGAGCATTTACAAGAAAATGTCATCCATGTGATTGATTCTGGCTTCCTCCTCTGTAAATTGTTGAAAATCAGCTTGATCATTCCACAAAAGCGACCCGCCATTGCTGTAGAGTTCTTGGCTCATGCTCGAGTTATTAGACTTTGATACTTCATTGTTGGAATCCGCCATATTGATTGAAGTGTAGAAGTTTTTGCCTCCATTAAAACTAAGTTCTTCGCGGGTCATGTTTACATTTGAGTTGAAATTCTTTTTGGGGAAAGAAGAAGCACCGAAACCATTCATTCCTATTTGCGACCAACTCTCGGGTGATGTTATCATCTCCTGTTGTTCGTAATCCTTTGGAACAACAAGATCTTCTACTGCGTTACTGAAATACCACTCCATAGAACTCATCACTACAAATTAACACAAGCTAATAAGATAATAGCCAAATTTATTAACTATATTCGGACAATTAATCAAAATATAAAAAAATTGCTACCTTCTTTTTTTTTTTTTTTTTTTTTTTTTTTAAATCTTATATTTGCTACTTTTAATCACTGTTATAGAATTTGAAGTCAAGAAATAACTTAACTGACTTCAAATCAATCTTTAAAAACCAAATTTACTTGTCTTGACCATTAATTAATTAATTAATTAAAAAAAAAATAAAAAAGCTTGAAAATTTATATATTTGAACAGATCTTGAAACCCCATCAATTTTATACTAAAAACACTACAATTCTTTTTTTGACCAAACAAATAAAGATAACCAAGAACATATTTTTATTTAAATAAACAAAACAAATAAAACCCATATCAGATAAATCAAAATAAACCCATAAATCAATTGTTATTTAAGCAAAATCAAAAACCAAATATAACCCATATCATAAAAAGTGACCAAAACCAATAAATCAAATTTTTATTTTTATTATTTTTTATATAAAAAAGATAAAGATAAGGATGAACATAAAAAACACATAAAATATGCAAAATCAACATATCTCACCTGAAATTGAAAATCAGACAAACCCCAGATCAAATCTACAACTTGAATCCGAAACTTAAAAAGGGTTTTGTTTATTTTTTATATAAGTTGAATCAAGGCGGCTGTGTTTAGTTTTACAAAGGTTCTGTGTGTGTTTTTGAGTGTGTGTAAGAAAGAAGATGTGAAGTAAAATGAAAGAGAAAAAAGCATATTTTATTAGATTTTGTGTGGTGAGTTTGAATTTGTGGCTGAAAATGTTGGGAACAAATTAGTGGTTGATAAATTGCCCACCTCAATCTGTATCTTTGCTCTCATTAATCCACGTAGGTTCTTGTGGGACCTACTTAATTACATATCAGATTAGATCTGGATTATCTATTTTCGGGGTCTAACAATTGGAGGGTCGACATACATGCCCGAAGTGTGTGACAGAAGGGATTATCTTAAGGTTTTCGAGATCGTGATCTTACTTAGAATTATTTTTGTTTTTTAAGATCAAATTGTAAGATTAGATGGAGATTTTAAAATCTTATTACAATGTCATTTTCACAATAATCTTTGTTGAATCAACAAAGATTATATAACTCTCCAATTTATTATATACATTATAAACACAAAATAATATGAATATTTTATGAAAGTGGTGTCGTCAATTATAATTATAAAATGTTTAAGAAAATTTAACATGTATTTTTAAATTCTATAAAACATAATTTATTATTTTAGTCTGTGGTTTGAAAAGAGTAAAATCGGATCGGATTAGATCTTATAATTATTTGATTAAGATCGGAATCTTAAAAGATCTTAAGCTTGCAAAATTTGTACGTGGGATCATGTTCATTTTTGCTTTGTAGTATTGTAAAATCGTAGAACCCTAAGATTATGATCGAAATCTTAACAACCATGGTTGAAATATTTGTGTTGAACTTTGGAACAAATTTGACATTGTATTGTACTGTACTAATATACATTTAATAAAACTATAACGTGATGAATTACTATTCATTAAACAATAACCCCGCTCGTTCCGTTAGAAATAATTTTCATAAAACCTACTTCAAAGTTATATATATATATATATATATATATATATATATATATATATATATATATATATATATATATATATATATATATATATATATATATATATATATATATATATATATAGTGGAGCGTTCAAATGAGAAATCAAATTTATGTGAGAACGCGAGAAGAGAACTGGACCATTGGATCAAATTAATTTAATCTTAAGATCAATTGGGCGGAATGGCATTTTGGTAAATTTTGCCCCCAAGATTAGGGGGTCTAACTGAAAGATACTCATTTGCTTCCCACCCAAACAAAAAAAACCTGATTTCTCTCTCACTCCATAAACAAAACATACACAAACACACCTCATCTTCATCTCGCATTCATCTTGCCTGTTATTAATAACACCACCAACCACCACTCTGTTCGCCACCGTCTGCCACCACAATTATCACCGATCACCACCATCCTCCATTGATTATCATCATCATTAGTAAGTGCGAATTAAGCTTTTGACTCATAATTTCTTTTTATTCAGTGATTATAGATAAATATTTTTTTTTGTTCTATATATTTAGTAATTACTTATATATTTTATAAACTGATGATGAAATTGAAGATATAGATCTAGATGAATGTGTCTTTCAAGATTTAGTATTTAATTTTCACATGTGCACAAGTTGTTTCGAATTTAATTTTCAAGGTGACTTAATTTTATTCGAATGTTTGATCCAGATAACTTCTTTTACGTGCTTTATATGTTTTATGTTAGATATTAGTTATGTTAATGAGTAATTTAGATGATTATCTATACTTGATGAAGAAAGTGAAAGTTGAACTTGTTTTCTTCTCGGTGTTTGTCAAGCACACTAGGTATCGAATACCTTCACATGTGAAGAAATTAGTTATCGAATACCTTCACATGTGAAGAAATTAGGTATCGAATACCTTCACATGTGAAGAAATTAGGTATCGAATACCTTCACATGTGAAGAAATTAGGTATCGAATACCTTCACATGTGAAGAAATTAGTTATCGAATACCTTCACATGTGAAGAAATTAGTTTGAGCCTCATTGTAGTTGTTGATAACTGAAGATAGACCCTGTTTAGAATGGTATAAGAACACTAGTTTTAGCCTCATTGTGGTTGTTGATAACCCGAAGATAGACCCTATTTAGAATGGCATAAGAACACTGTAAATATTACAGCTGATTCCATCTGACAATGGTCATGAAGATAGATATAGAACATAGGAATCAGGAACTGAGTTATATTTTTTAATCTAATAGTCTATAGAAGGAAAAGAGGGACCATTTAAGGAACAATTGAGTGGGACTAGGTCTATTTCAAGGTCTGGTGCCATTAGTATTACGCTTATTTACTTGTATTTTGATCTTCCATGTTTCTTTTAACACTTCTTATACTATTTACTGTATAAGAAGAAACGTAAAATCGTGTGCATAAGACAACAAACTGGTCCTCTAATTGTCTACAGCCGAGTATCTATTTGAGCCGATAAACATGACAAGTGAGTAGGCTCATTGCTTTGTTATGGTAGAAGAAGCGTTGAAATGTAAAATTCAAACATGGTATTTGTGTGGCTCAACACTTTGCGTGTACTTAAAGTCGTCACTAGGATTCTTAGAACATCTATTGTGATGGGTTAAAAAGGTCTAAATTAGAAGTAAACGCCCATAATTTTGTGAACCTTATTTAAGTTATGGGTCATGCTTATTTGACATGAAAATGTTTAGGATTACTGAGAGATTAGCTAATTTAAAAGTTACTTTGTAAATTCTTCTATATGTTTTTCTGGATCTGTATCTAACAAGTATCTTTTTAGATCTGATAGTGTTTGGTAAAATGACGAAAAAGCTAAACGTTAACGCTAAATGCTTCTTCAAGTAGCATTTGAAAACTATTGTTTAGGAAACATAAACGCTCGAGATTTTTATTCAAAATGCTAAATGATAACTGCTAGACGCCCCTAAATGCGCCTTACCAAACATACCCTTGAGCTTATAAAGTTCATAAGCTCATAAGCCCAAAAGATTAAACTTATGAGATTAGCAATTTCTCAATAAGCTTATAAGCCCATCAAGTAAGCTTAGACAAACACTCCTTATATGTACGGCATGCAAATTGAGACTTGTTTTGACGTGACTCTTATATGTAGTGGTTTCAACTGTGTTTTGTGGTTCTAGCTCTTATTTCGCATTAAAACGTTTGCTTCTAGGTTGAATTGTTTGTTAAGTATCAGCATGCGTACAAAAGTTTCTAGTTTGCTATCTGATTCTTTTTGTGGTCATAATTTTATTGCTATGTGTTTACGTTATGTCATTACTTTATATTGGATTGATTTATTGAATATATGGATTGATGTTTCTTGTGATCTTTGGTACTGCCAATGATTCTATGTGAGTGTGAACAATATAATGCCACAATTTTTTCCTTTATATGCCAAATAATATACAAATACGCCTTTGAAGTTTATGCCAGTAGTGGAAAAGGCTCAAACTCGTGGTCTCTTTTAATTATTTGCTAAAGCCTTACCGATTGCATTCATATGAGGTAGAACGTAAAAGACCCTTCAGTCTTTTTATAATTGACTAAATTATCGTAAATTTATTATGCAGGAGAGTTGTGCGACCTTGGCTTGGTCTAAAAATGCTTGATCTAAATGATGTGATTGTTGCTCAGCTCAAGTAAAAAGTTGTTTTGTTCCCTGATGTTACCAAAGGGATGTTACCAAAGGGCAAAGGTGTTCTTGTGCTTATGGTATGCTTCCTTTTGTTGTTGTAATATTTCTATAGTATAACACATGAATACTTTGTTAATTTCTCTGCTTCTGAAAGATTGTTGAATTATTAAGGTGGAAATTAGAAGAAAATTAAATAGAGCTAAAGTATTGATTTTGGAGTGTTAATTGCTGTTTATAAAAATGAAATATAACAATATTATACTTTAAAGGCTGGTAAAATTTTTAACTTTTTTATAAAAGTATGATATGGTTTATCAAGTTTAATGAATTCGCAACTGTCAAAAACTAGTTTTTTTAATAGTAATAATTAAGTTGGATAAATTTGTTAAGTTAAGGGGGTGTTTGTTTTCGCTTATTTAATGGGCTTGTTGAAAAGCCAATAAGCTCATTTTATATGGCTTATGAGCTTTAGAACTTAACTAAGCTATAACTGGTGAGCTCATAAGGTTTAAAAATTGAGCTAATTGGCTTTTCAATAAGCCCAACAAATAAGCATAGTCAAACACCCCCTACGTAGAGCACACGAAAGCTTCTTTGGTGACTAATATTAAAAAGAAAGAACATTTTGTACTACGTCTCCAGAAGGTTTTATTACTAGGTGTTATGCGTATGTTAGGATTAGTGTTCAACTATTGTAGTCCTATGCATTTCGGGTAATATAGCCTTAATGATGTGTGTAACACTGATAAAGGATGAACCTTTTTTCACTTTGTTAATGTTGTCAAATTGCTGTTATTAATGATATATTTGAGCTCAAATTGTTGTAAAAAGTTGATAGGTATATGTATTTAAGTTATATAAAGGGAAGTATTACAGGTACTGTATGGTTGTTAAATTTTGGAGTGCTGGTTGTTGTTTTAATGTGTATAAAAATGAGAATCAAATAGTGTGGTACTTTGATGTTGGTAAAGTTTTGAACTTTAAAAGTATGATACGGGTTTGAAATTTTATGGGTTTTTAATATAAGTGTTGTAAAAAGTTTATATCGAGTAGGACTCATGGAAGCTATTGTGGTGATGTAGATTCCTTTTAGTTTTTTTGTAACTCCAACATATTGCGTTTACTTAGCATGCATGTAGTAGAAGTCCCAACCCTAGTGTTTATGCTTATGTTTAGATTAGTCCTGTGTGTACTGTTCTGGAGCATATCATAATTTGATATAAAGAATGCCTACAAGATGTGGGTAACCCGTCATTAAGGGTTTAAAAGGAGCTCAGAAGTTACAGTGCTGACCACATTCTAATGTTGTGTATTTGAACACATTCTATTTTATTTGCCTTACGGTTTTTTTTAATTTATTTTACCGTAACTTAGATGGGAGCAAGATCGCAATGCGACCAAGGGCGCTCGGGCTGCTCGATTAAACCGAAACAAATTGGTAATTTATATACTTCACTTTCTAAGCTTCTCATTACTTTTTATTAAATCTTGATTTTCAGATTGAAAATTGAGAATGTGTTTTACCGTGGTATAACTTTAATTACTTATTACAGGACTTGCAAAGTTGCCGAAAATGTCTCTAGGTTTTATAATAGCAAAAAGTAGAGATGAATTTGAATTTTTAAGAATATATACTTGTAGTTGGTGTCTAATTTTGAATTTGAATGATGTAGATGAGAGAGCAGAAACGAGCAACCCTTTTGAAAGAGAAAAGGGCTTCCAGTGGAACAGCTAGTGCGCCCCGTGTTATTGTGAGTATTCTTTATGACGGATGTGCTTTATTACCATGTTGAATTTTTATTTATTTTGGCGCACAAATCTCCTATCTGTTCCCAAAAATCAGGTTTTATTTGATCTACTTGCTTCTACAAATGTAAGCTCGCTAGCACATGGTCTTTTGTCGGTACTGTCAAATGAGAGTAATGGAACTCCTTTACCAGCAGTTGCATCATCTGAATACAGGCTAAGAGCAATGGTACGATGCCACAATACTATTGTTTCAACTTTAGCTTTGCTATCTGTTTCAACTTTTCCAGGTCTTTATGTGTTGTCATCTGAACCTGTGAAGATGCCATGGTTCGATTCCATATTTGCTGATATTGGTGATGAACAGTCCTTGTCTCAGTCTCTGTCTACTTTTTTCTGGTCATCTGAAACAAACTAGTGTAAGTTGTAAACATTGATGAAGTTAGTGTGACATTTTATAATTTAGACTGTTTCTGCATCTCTCGCTGCACTGTTATCAATAAACTTCACACATGCTTCTCAAAGTTGTTATGGTCTTTTGAAAAGTACTAGTAAATTTTTCATAGCCCAAAAGCTTAAATCTATAGGAACTATTCCAAAATCGTGTTTCACAATGGTTTTTACTTTCTTTATTCATATAACATATGTTGGCAATGGTTTCCAATAGGTAGAAGGCTAATCTGAAAGTGCTTTTTTCTGTATCTATTTTAGGACATACTGTCGCAATCAACAAGCCAGTCCTTAGTGCTCTTAGATGAGGTGTATATCATTGCGAGTTGAATTCTTGATCATCATAGCTATGCTAACATTTATCCCCATGTCCCTCATTCAGTAGGAATTTTGACCACATGCTATCGTATTTTATGAATACATTTTAGACATCGGAACTTGTACTTTCTTTCTGGGTATAAGGCAGACTTTACAATCACTCAATGGCGAGGAGGCAGGGAAAATAGTTTGGGGTCCAGTGCTGAATTTATGTGATTCTATGCTCAGTAGGATTTATTTTCTCATTATCAGCCCTTGGCACATACCTGAACTTTCTTTAGCTTTAAGATTCTAATATGGGAGAGGAGGAATCTAGTTTGACAAGAGAGATCATTGTCTACAATTAGTTGAGTTATGTATCTATTTTTAAGCCGTATACATTGATTAAGGGTATCTGCCTGCATGTTTTAGGTTGGTGCTGGTACGAATCCTTTAGAAGGAGCTGCTTTGGGGATGTCACTCCTAGAATGCTTTGCTGAAGCTGGAGCGTTGTTGACAATGGCTACCACCCAACATGGTGAACTTAAAACCCTCAAGTATAGGTAGGAAACAATGGCTCTCTTTCTCTTCAACTACAGTTCATCTGTTACTAACTTACCTCAACAGCAACGACACCTTTGAAAATGCATGCATGGAGTTTGATGAAGTAAACTTGAAGCCAACATATAGGATTCTTGTTGAGGGTGGATCAGAAAGACTAGGTTATGAAAAAGACGCCGACTATTATACTGTCTATGATGGGTGGTCGATGTTCATTATGCATATTACAATCCTGCCTACACAAAATTGGAAAATGCACTTAAAGAACTGAGGTATGATGTGTATGATCGTTGTGATGAAATGTCTAAGAAACCAAGGGACAGCATCTTTACCGCCTTTCTTTCCAGAAAAGGAATTCAAAACCAGAACCAATTATCAAAAGATGAAGAAGTTCTGATCTTCGTGAGTTTTTGAAGCACAAGGTTGTTGATGGCAGTATCTTCAAAGGGTACGAGTCAAATCATTGAATCAAGGGAAATCCTAGAAGGCATGGGTCCTGTGTGGGATTTGACTTTGACTATAGAGCTAGGTACGTGTATTTATAAGTGTTTATTCACACGTGAAAAAAAGGTATAACCTCGTGTATACATGTATATATATTTATTTGTGTTTATTCACACGCGAAGAAAAAAGTATATACACTAATTGTATAAATGTACATGTATTTACCAGTGAAAAAAGTTTATTCACACACGAAGATAATATGCTCATATATTAATGTATGTGTATTTATAAGTGTTTATTCACACGCGAAGAAAAAAGTATATGCTCGTGTATACATGTATGTTTATTTACTAGTGTTTATTCATACGCGAAGAAAAAAGTATATGCCCATATATAAATGCACGTTTATTTACTAGTTAAGAAGGTATATTCACATGCGAAGGAAAAATTATATTGTCATGTAAAAATGTACGTGTATATACCGGTGGAGAAAGTTTATTTACACGCGAAGAAAAAAAGGTATGTGCTCTACTTGTATTTGCTAGTGTTTATTCACGTGTGAAGAAAAAAAAGTATATCCTCGTGTATAAATGCATGTGTATTTACTAGTAAAGAAGGTATATTCACCCGCGAAAAAAAAAGTATATGGTCATTCATAAACGCATGTGTAATTACCGAAAGTTTATTCACATGCGAAGAAAAAAAAAATATCTGCTCATGTATAAACGTACGTGTATTTGCTAGTGAAGAAACTTTTTTCACACGCGAACAAAAAGTAGATGTTCATGTATAAATGCACGTGTATTTACTAGTGAATAAAATTTATTCATATCGACTTCTGCCGGGTTGGTTGCTTGCTTCCAAAGCCCTAAGCAAAAGGTCCCATTTCAAATAAGATCCCGGGCTCGATCCGGGAACCTTTTGGTTCCCGGTAACCGGCCGCATCGGCCCGGGTTTTTTCACATCAGTATTTGGTTACACGAAGAAAAGGTATTTGCTCATATATAAATATACATGTATTCACTAGTGAACAAAGTTTATTCACGCACGAAGAAAAAGTATGTGCTCGTGTATAAATGTAAATGCATTTACCAGTGAAGAAAGTTTATTCACACGCGAAAAAAAGTATTTGTTAACGTATATGTGTACGTATTTTACTAGTAAAAAAGTTTATTCACACACGAAGAAAAAAGTATGTGCTCGTGTATAAATGTAAGTGTATTTACTAGTGTAGAGAGTTCATTCATTTTATCCTTCTTTAGTTTTGATCTAATAGGTATATTAGTTAACTATTTTTATGAAAATTTCCAAACAAATTAAAAAAAAAATCGGAAGTTTTAAAAAAAAAATTCGAAAAATTTTCACATGTGAAGAAAAAAAAATTTCGAAAATTTTAAATTCGAAAAAAAAAATTGGAAATTTTATTTTTCGAAAATTTAAAATTTTCACATGTGAAAATTAAAAATGTTCACATGTGAAAATTGAGTATATGCCTTATGTACGTTTATTTACTAGTTTTATTCACACGCGAGAAAAAAGAGTATATGCCCTATGTACGTGTATTTTCACACATCTTAAAAAGCAACGAGACGTATATTTCACAAGTGAAGAAATTCTTCACACATCTTAAAAAGCAACGAGACGTATATTTTCACATGTGAAAAAGTTCTTAAAAAGCTACATGACGTATATTTTCACATGTGACAAAGTTCTTAAAAACCTACGAGCCGTATATTTTCACAAGTGAAGAAATTCTTCACAC